>PVKN010033461.1:0-12033 GCA_004027915.1 Capromys pilorides
TAACAACTGCCACTAGCTCAAGAGGAGCAGATAAAATGAAAAGAAAGAGGTAAACAGTAACTTAGGGAGGTAAAAGTCATATGATCATCTTAGTTTAATACAAGTACATCAATTATTTCCTTTTTATTTATTTCTTTAGGGAATTTAAAATTATAAAAAAAATACAGATTTTAAAAAGAGACCAGCAGGTAAAACTCCCATGTTTTAGAATAGCTCATCATTCTTCATTAGGTCAGGCCGTACCAGATATATGCTGCTTTGGTGTTTAAGGCAAGTGGTTCTGAGTCAGTTAACAGTAGGCATTCAGTGAGCACTGACTGATCAATCCTTTGGCCTGTAGCTTATAAGCATGTGTGTAGCTCTATTAAGGAAGTAATCATACACAGTACTGGATATTCTTTGCAGAGGACTGAGAAATAGTAATTTTCTTCCTTCCTGTCCAAAGCAGCAAGTTTTCCAAGAACTCAAGTCTCAGAATAGTAACACATTGGTTCAGATAAACACATAGACATGGCTGTAGTAATAATATTTCATTTCTCCATATTTTGGCATTTTGTCTTCTGTTCAGTAGAATGCTAACATAATTTTCTTTTTAAAACTTATTTATTTATTTATTTATTTATTTATTTATTTATTTATTTGGTACAGAACCTCACCACACAGCTTAGACTCCTCGTGATCCTCCTTTTTCAGCCTCCCAGCACTGGGAGTACGAGTGTGTGCCACCACACCCTGTCTCAGTGGCCAGCATGGCATGTGGTACTGGGGACTGCGCTTGGGTCCTTGTTCTCACCAGGCATACACTTAGGCCTCAGAGCTATCTCCCCAGATCTCATAATTTTCTTTAGGGATTATGGGTTTAAATTTAAGCAGGCTCATTTTTAGCTCTTTGGAATTGTATAAAATAAATTTTTTGAACCTAAGTTTCCTCAATTATAGAAGGAAAACAATGATGAGGTTTAAATAAGATGATCTAACTGAGAACTTACCTAAAGCAATCAAGGAACATTGACCATGACTAGTACTATTATTATAGTATCACTTAGTAATTCACAGAAGACCAAATTCAACCTCTTGAATTCTAAAATAGTCTCTGAGCACGCTGTCTCCTCTCAGCACTAGGGTATGTGTGGAAGAAGCTCCTATTCTACAGTCACCAGAGGTCCTCTGACACTCTTCACCGATTTGCTTTGATTGGAATCCAGAATCCATAGACACCCCTTTCTATGAAGGAAGAGACACTGTGGTGTCTTTCGCACAGGAAGTGCCTTCACACCGAAGCCATGGAATGTTCTGGCAGCGGCAGGCATCAATTTTGTGTTAAAAGAGCATTATGCTGGAAATATAATGCCCATTTTTGTTCTTCAGAATATTTCTATTGGTGAATTATTAAGTTTAAGTTTATGAGTTTTATTATATTAAACAATGAATTTAAATGGAAAAAATCAGAAAAGTAAATTATTAACTTTTTAATTTTGACTATTAATAAAAAGTCAACATTTTTAATACTGCTTTTGGTGTACAAAGTATAACAAATAACAATAAAAATAAATTCCTATATAAATTGCAATGAAAATGCAAATACAATTCTACAGCAAAAATAATTTCTAATTACCACAGCTCAGGCAGTCTTCACACATGAGAACAGCATGTTCCATGCATACACATCGCTTATGCTGACAGCACACAAGCTTTGCTTTCTGGGACTTTTCATAGGGCATTGTTGCTTTCACTGGTTTTGCCATTTTGTCAGGAGGTTCTTACTATTTTAAGCAATGTGAAGTTAACAGTAATGTAAAATATCAATAAAATAAAGTATTAAATTCTTAATATGTATTCTGTGTTTGGAATAGGTGTCAGCATTTTCACATCTGCTGTTTACTTCCTTTAAAAAATCTGAAAGATTATATCAGAAATAAGTCATTATTTATTCACACATGACAACTACATGTTCCATGTTCCATGTGCATGTCTCACTTCCACTGACAGCATGTGGGCTTAGCTTTGCTTTCTGGTGTGGCAGGCCATTCTAATCAGCTCTCTTCTTGTTTTGTCAGGAGCTTCCTACTATATTGTATAACATGCACTTATATAGAAAGTAAGTTGTCAATAAAATGAAACATCAAATGTGCCATAACGCCCTACTAATACTTCCATCATGGTACTCTGTTGACATCAGAAGTACTAGTTTGCTTTTCTTTGCCATATATGAGGCCAACATTATAGCTTTCTGAAATCCAAACATTATGCTGTACAGTTTCTGTTTTCAAATTGCACCATTTCATTGGGAATTTCTGCTTTGTTCTTATATAGTTACTGCACTGATCAGCTTGTGCTCTATTAGCAAGTGTAACAGGTTTGTGCTTTGTTATCAAATATAACATCAATTAGAAACTGGTAAACCAATTGTTGCATATCACATTCCAGTTAGTTTGGAAGATAAGAGCAACAATTCTTGGCAAGTGGTTTTGTTATCAACCCTGACACATTTTTTTTTCTTTGTTTGAGACAAGGTATTGCTTTATAGTTCAGGCTGGCCTTGAACTCACTATGTATCCCAGGCTGGCCTCAAATTGGTGGTAATCTTCCTGCCTCAGCCTCTTTATGCTGGGATTATAGGCATGCACTGACCAACCTCAAAGAATTTTGAAGGAAACCAAATCTGCTCAGGGCCATCATTTGTCTATATCCCCCAAGCCCATATCCATCACTTCTCAATCAATCTTTTACTTTCCTGTGATTATAATGAGAAATCCATGCTAAGTATAGACCTACGAATGCTTTCTATTCAGCTAGTAAGGTGGCATAGTAAAAACATTTTTGAGTATGCCTATGGATGAATACAGAATATTTTACTTGTAAATCTTCATTTGTATATTCCACAACTTCTTGTAGCATTTCATTTATTACAATTTCCAACATCGAATGACGGTGCTACCATCCTGTCCAAGCTTTCATCCCTGTCCTCACTGCATTTTCAGACCTAGTTATATTAGATCATTCTTTTTTGTTTCATTGGCCATCTGGGATTGTTTTGACTAGCTAAATATATAGTCACATTGGTGTTTTCTTTGTCATCTAAATCAAGGAGGCATTTATACCCTGTGTATCTGTTGTTTCTTGCTCCATCACACTGTCACATGAGCTTTGGCTCACATGACCATCATCAAAGTCATCATCATCTCATTATCGATTCATCCATTCATCCATGCATGAGTAATCTGATGATTCACTTTGGGTTTTTTTGTATTTTAGTGAAGGGTATACAAAGTGTATACCCTTCTGTATACTACTAGATTGGATTTGTAGTGGTCCACCTGTTTACAGCCTCCCAGGAGCTGGGATTACAGGCACACATCACCATGCCCAGTCTTCATTGCTGTCTCAGCATGCCCCGGTGGATGGGGCTGGCACAGCAGGCCCTGGGATGCAACCCCCAACCCCCGCACCTACTTGCAGGCACTTTATTTATTTATTTATTTGTTTGTTTGTTTGTTTGCTTATTTATTTATTTATTTTCAGAACTGGGGATCAAACTGAGGACTTTGCATTTGCCAGGCAAATGCACTTATGCCCCTGAGCTATCTCCCTGGCCCCAAATCCCCCCTTTTATTTTATCTTTTTGAGACAGGGTCTCTCTTTGCAGTTCAGGCTGGCCTTGAGCTCACTTTTGTAGCCCAGGCTGATCTTGAACTTGCACCGATCTTCCTGCCTCAGCCTCCCAAGTGCTGGGATTACAGGCATGCACCACCACACACAGCCTTGCAGGCACTTTAATCCCCTGAGCTATTTGGCTAGCCCTTGATGATTCACTTTCACCCTCCTCCAAAACTTCAAAACTTCGAAATCAGTTGTGTGTGTGTGTGTGTGTGTGTGTGTGTGTGTGTGTGTGTGTGTGTACATGTGCCATAGCACTAAATTTTGTTCCTGGTTTCCCTAGGTGCAGCTGCTGTTAGCCACACCTACATCCCAGTATGGTACATGACATATTTACATAACACAAGAATGAGATTGCTGTATTTTACCCCTACATTGCCGGGAAGACATACACAAAACCTGTTACATGGAATATCATGTGGGTAAAACCTCATTTTGACACTTCTGCACATATTCACATACCTTGCTGTTTCTTGTACCAAGTGGATAAATGCAAAGATCACTTCCTGTATCCCCCAGGCACAACTGCTGAGAACACAGCTGGCTACAAATGTACAGTAGCAAACTATGGGATAGGTTTTTACAACCCAGGGTAATATCCCAAGGGTAAAGTAAATCTCTGCAGCAAGGCATGAGACACAGCTGTCTTCACTGTGGTCATTCATGTTACTTTTGTGCATTTGCTCCTCATGGTCCCAGATAATAGCCCTTGTGTTTTTTCCCAAAGAGGAAATTTGGGCAGAACTTACTGTGAACAGATCATATGTTTGATTCCAAGGAAAGAAAATAATAAAGTCTCAGAAGGAAGAGACAAGTCCAGGATTCCCCATGCTCTGTGTCTTTATGTTTTATGGTTTTGACTAAGAACCCCTCCTGATAGTCACTGGTTAACAGAAACCATGTTGTGCAGACAGGAGGAACAAAGCACAAGATTTTCTGAATATAGACTTGGCTGCTTCTTCCTCTTGTCCTGTACTTCCTCTATCTGACTCCAGGGGTATTATTAAAATATTTAGGAACTATGCAGCATACTTATCATGGGAGCAGAATCTGGAGAGCCTTGTCTGGTATCAGAGATAATCCCTTTCATCTTGCAATTACAGGACAGCCCTGGAATCCAAGCAGGGTATGGGTGTGCTTGATCACTTAAACACACATTTGAAACTCTTTCATACTATTTAATAACTGGTGTGAGTGATTTACAGTGACTGGCTAAAGTGTAGTTCCCCATATACAATTTTATTTCGACCTGACTTGGATTGCAGTTTATCTATTTAATTCTGCTTATCTGGTGTGATTATGATGACACACAAAAGACTTTTTTGTTTAGGTTTTATTTTTAACATCAGCAGATTATAGGTCACTTAGTACGTTGTCTAAGCATATTTAACTAAAGTAAAGGAGAGGCTCCTACTAGATGTGGTAGACTGTGCTTTAATAGAACTTTCTAGAGAAGTGGTAATTTTTATCCTTGAAAAATATGAACCTATTCAACAAACTCATTATGGGGTAAGAGAGTAGAGCAGGCTGAATCCTAAGAGCAGGATTCCAGCCCACAAGGGCCAGGAATAAGAGACCATTGGGAGATACTTGAGTTCAAGAGTTGTATGGGAGGTTAATGATAATCCTATTAAAATTTGAATTTAGACTAGATGAAGAAAAGGAAAAAAAAACTAATCTCAGAAATGCTTGTACATAATATTGCTGAGTATTTTTATAACACTTTTGCTAGGATCAAGACAGAAATATAATTCTTTTCTTCCATTTTTGATGAGGCACTTGTTTCCCTTTCCACAGACAAAACTCTCTCCCATCTCCCTGAAGATGCGAGAAAATTAATATGCCCATGGAACTGGCGCTGGTTGCTCCAGTGGCATAATAGCTTCTCTGTATGAAATTAATCCCTCTTTGCTCATTCTAGTTTATGTTAGAATGTTACAGTCACATCATGAGCCAGAAATATATGCTGAGGTGCTTTATTTCATCAGATATCCCTTTTTGGAGAGCACTGGAATCACAATTTCAATGGATACAAGATTTGTTGGTACAGGAGAAGGAGCAAAACTGAATTCTTCACTAAAACCTGTGATTTGTTTCACCTTTAACAAGAGGATAATTGCTTCCCTAATTATAATGGAGCTACTCCTCATAGGAGTTTAATTGGAAGAACAGGGCACAATGTTCAACTTATTGACCTAGTTGTACTTAAAACAGTTATCTTATTTATCAACATTTGCATCTCTAATTAGCAAGTGGGAAAATATGGGATGAAGTGCAAAAGAATAGATTTATTTGCTCTAAGTTTAGTTGTGATAAACTGAGAACAGGTTTTTTTTTAAAGCTGATGCTGTCAAGGCAAAAAGCTACTGGCACCATCAGGTGGCTTTCTTTCTAGCTGATTATTAATATGTCCATGGGTACTCCATCCTAAGAGCTGATCAAATGTTGCTGGCTTCCTTCAGATTGGAACTTTGTGTGGGTGAATTTCCATGCGGGTGTATGGTCTCCTAAGGTAGGCTTGCTATTCTTTGCAAACAAGAGATTCAGAGAGAAAAGTTTGAATGCTAATTTGAAGGAAGACATTGCTTTTGATAAGATATGTAAGATCTGTTGGAGTTGTCTCCCGGCCTGAGGGTAATCATAAGCAGGTGATATTATGTAGGCCTTGAAGATCATTGTCACAGATAGGATGAGATTTCCCACTGGTGGTTCTTAGTCTTTGTAAATCACCATTTCCTACCACCACTGCCTTACTATGGTTACATTCAAGACTATGGTTGTTATTATTATTATTATTATTATTATTATTATTATTATTAATTCACTGAGTTTTAGATACTCTTGTGGTTGCAGAAAATACAAATCTGTCAAAGTCCCTAGAGAACAGAAGCAATAAAGAATACAAATTTATTTATTTGTTGTATTTTAGGGTCTCCAGGCTCTCACTACTAGATCGGACTTGTAATGATCTGCCTGTTTACAGCCTTCCAAGGGCTGGGATTACAGGTACATGCCACCATGCCCAGTCTCAATTGCCATTTCAGCATGTCCCAGGGACAGGGCCAACATGGCAGGCCCCGGGTTCGAACCTCAGCCCCTACCCCTGCTTGCAGGTGCTTTAATCTGCTTAGCTATTTGTCCAACCCTTAAGAATACAAAGTTAAAAAGAAGAAATTTTCATATAACTGTAAGTTAAGGGTATGACAGAGTAGTGATTGTTAGGGGTGGGGAGTCACTTAAGAGTCAAGGAAAACACTATCTGAAAGAGATGCTGTTTGAGCTAAGATCAAGAGCACTGTTTTGAAAAGATCTGGGTTAGAACCTTCCAGAAAGGAGGAGTGGCAAGACACACCCTCAGCAGGAGCTGCTATAGCCAGGGGACTACAGCAACCATGCATCTGAGACCCATAGAACAAGGACAGCCCAGTAGGATACCAGTGGAGTAGAAATGTGTTACAGTAGAAAACATATTGTCATTTACCCCCCTCATAATATTTCCCCTCAAGTTAAACATATTTATCCCATCCTCCTTGCCACTTTCTGGAGCAGTTCTGTCAGGACTCTTTCTTGAATGTCTTTACTTGTGCTGTAATGGCTGCCTTGATTCCTGAATCAACTCAGAAAATTTACCTTTTGTGGTCATTTTGACTTTGGGGAACAGCTGGATGTTCTATGATGCCAGATCTCATAAATAAGTTAATGAGGACACACCATGATGTTTTTTTTGAGCCTACCATTTCATTGGACAGTACTCAGTGGGAGTATTAATCATAATTTTGTTCACACCACAGTGGTGGATTAACAAATGTTCAAATTGTAACGCCCAACTGGACTATATCAGCATGGTTCTGGGCATGGCGGGCCCACCTGAGGAGTGTTGGCCCTCCAACAACGTAAAAGCAGAATTGGAGGGGAAGGTGTTGTGCTGTTAATTGTTCTGGAGAAGCTTGTCAACCTAGTTTTCCTGATATGAACTCAGCTGTTCCCATTGTGGGAATAGCTCAGGTCCTCACTATCACTGGGATGGCTGCAGTTCTTTTCAGGGGACCACCACTCCTTACCTTGAGTGTTGTTTCCTGGCTGCAGTATGCATCCCTTAGCCTGGTGACAAATCCTTCACCCCATTGGTGGAGATGTTCTAGCTTCTACCACTGCCTGTTGGGCCCTCTCAATGCAGATACTTGATACAAACCTGCATGAGACATTGTTGTGCACTCTAGACCTCCAGCTGGACTCCTGGAGGACATTGCCGTGGATCGCCTGCACTCTTTTGCGTTTGACTCTTCGGTGAATATTGTAAAAGAATTCTATAAATTATGTGTTTGGCATTAAATCTTTTCCCTCGCAAACCCTCACTACAATAACCACATAAAGACAGTCATGGTAGAGGACTTCTAGAATTGCTTCATAAAGTGGCAAGAGAAATGGGATAAATGTGTTCAAAGCAAGGGCAACTATTCTGAGAGGGATTGTTGGCAGTGTCTTATGTGTAATGTATTTTAAATTTTTGACATTAACTTTTTTTGACCACCTTTTATGCACTGTTGTTCTACTTTAGATCTTGGGTCTTTTAAACTTCTTTCTTCAGTCATGTTGCTGTGCATTCATACATCTACATGCTCTTTTTTCTTTATGGTCTTAGGTAAATTTTCAGATTGCAAGTCAAGTTTGCCTGCACAACATAGTCCGTGTATGCTCCACTCTCAAAAGCCATGAGCCAGACATATGTGCAATTAAGGGAGTCTTTCCCCAACAGGAAAAGAAATTCTCTTTCTTGGCAAATTTCTTTCATTGCAAAAGCTACAGCTGAGCTTAATGGCACAGTTGCTTCCACTTGCTTTTTGCTGTTCTTTGGCTCATTTATCACAATGGTCTCAAAATATAATTTCAACTTGCTGAAAGACCAGCATTTTTTAAAGCATTAAAATACCTATACTTTCACAAACTTACTAAAAGATGCAAAGAATATTGATGATTGTCAATAAAGAAGGGAATAAATATTTCTTTTATTCTGGATCTGACAATTCCATTGCTACACAGACCAAGCAGCTTCCCAGTCTTGGTAAGAGAGAACACTCTGTGCATCTCTTCACAGGAAATGTGTCCTAGGCTATTTGAAGAACCTACAGAAGACATTCAGATGTCTACTTCCAATGTGAAAAGCAAAGAAGAAAATAATACTGAGATTTCAGGCTCAGAGAATCTGGAGCCAAATCCTACCTATGAGATTATACTGAAGGCTTATTAGCTATAGAGATCTTTCACAATTGATCAGGCCTTGATCTTCAATTTGTGGTACATAGATGCTCCAAGTTTGCATGATATGCAAGCTTCCTGGGAGGAATCTCAGGCAAGGTGCCCAACTACTTAATCAGGTTCTGCATTTGAGCAAGCTCATCAGAACCAGTCTACAATACTGGACCTCACACTTGCAAGCAAATTGGAATTGCCTAAGAATGGCTAGGAACTACAGATGCGTATGTCTAATGCTACAAATACTGATTAGTAACTTTTTAAGTACTGTGGATTGAACCCAGAATCTTCACTCTAAGCTACATCACAAATATTTTATATTTTTTATTCAATTTTGGGGGGTATGGTACCATGAATCAAACTCAGGACCTTGTACTTGCCAGGCAGGTACTTGTGGCACTGAGCTATATCCCTGGCTTGTTTTTGGTTTTGGTTTTTTGCAGTACCTGGAATCAAATTCAGGGTTATCTGCTTGCCAGACAGGTGCTTAAGCCACTGAGCTATCTCCTCAGCCCTGGCTTGTATTTTTTATTTTGATATAAATTCTTACTATATTGACCTCAAACAACAACCCTGCTAACTCAGCCTCCCAAACAGCTGAGCTTACAGGTATACACCTGTGTGCCCAGTGGCCCAAATGATTCTAAAATGTAACAAAATTTGAAAAGCCAGATACGGTCATCCTGTAATTTCAACTATTTAGAAGGCAGAGACAGGAGAATCTTGAGTTCAGGTTCAGCATGAGCAACATACTGAGAACCCATCTTAAGAAGAAAAATTCAAAAGAAATACTGCTCTAAAGGGCAAGGTTAAACAAACCAGTACACAGAACCCTCGATCCTGTCATTTCCTTAGCAGCCAGAGAACTTGGCAGACTCTCAGAGGCTAGCTCTTCTCCTCGGAGAGGCTTAGCCTAGTGAAGTGTGCATTTGATAATTGCCCCATAATTGCTTTTCCCATTTGTTTGATTAATGTACCTGTACACACAATCCATAGCTGAGTCTCCATACCTGAAGCTGTGTGCACTCTCCACAGCTAGGTTGCATCATTTCTACCCCAGTGTTGTGACTTGATAGTTTCAGTTTGGGATGAGCAGTATGACCTCTCAGATAGATGGGGATCATCCCAGCTAATGTTGCAGGACTTACTTTTCATCTTGGGCAGCATGTGGCATTTTCCCTTGGTTAATTAGGACAAATGTGCCAATTATGTTAACGTTTCTCCCGATACCAATCAGTAAATAATTAGACACAACACATGTGTCTTTCATAGGGAAGTACAATAGGAGAAGAAAACTGCAAGATAATTTACTTTCTTATCTATATATGCGATTAGCCATTCCTTAAGTAAGCACAGGGTTCAAATCTGTGTATAGGAAGGGCCAAAGGTGCCTATACTTGGGAGAGGACTGGCGTCTTCACATCATCCGTGTGATCCTGACTGAAAATGAGCTGTCTGCAAAGAACTACTGCCAAGAATTTAAGAGGACTTTTCTTCCTTTTTAACACAACAGAAAGTTCACATTGCCCCGTTTGTAAAATGGAGATACACAATGTGTGTTTATTTACCAGAACTAATAAATTAAGTGAACTCTTAAGCAGAAGTATTTGAAACTCTCAAAAACAATTCAGGGCCTGCCAGATAGCTCAGTGGACCAAAGTACCTGCTTAGGCAAAGCACAGTAGCCAGCATTTGATCCCCGGTGGGTGGCCCCCGCCCAGGGTGTGCTCAGATGGCAACTGAGACTGGCTGCGGTGGTGTGCATCTGTAATCCCAGTACTTGGAAGGCTGAAAACAGGAGGATCACTATGAGTTGGATCTACATAGTGAGACCCTGTGCTAAATATATATAAAAAAAAGAAAGATTGATAGAAATGACCACACTGAAAGAAATCAGTTTAGTTATACTAAAGTTTGTATGAAAACATACATGAATCACCACTAGATGATAATTTACTTTCACTTCTATTCATGTCCTTCCCTGTACAGTGGTGTTTTGGTTTACAAACTTAATTTGTTTTAGGTCTGGGGGACGAAAAAGACTATCTTTATATTTCTGCGGGGAGATGGTTATTGTCATATTTGTCACCCAATGTGAAGTTTGTGAACAGAGGCAAAATTTATTACTTTCAATAAGAAATAAAAATGTGACAGTTTCAAAACATGTTAGTAGTACATTCTGAATACTTGATACAATGCATATTGTTGACCTCATAGTAGTTATACAGACCACAGGGTGTAGACATGACAATTTTTCTATCATTATTGATACAAAAAATTTCTTCTCATTGAACTAAGAGAAAGCAGCTGTATATATAGTTCAGTGTTCCATAATTGCAATGGGTACCTGGCAAAACTGGCAGTGTTGGAAGCTGTTGATTTAAGCCTTTTACAGCTCAGTATGCTAATCTAGCTTTACATTTTATGCCTCCTGGTTAAACTTTTCTGCTGGATGGTCAAGGGCAAGTTAAAGTAAGATTTGTATAGCAAAATGTATAACTTTTGTATCTCTTAAGGTCAGTCAAACCCTCTCAGGATTTACTTTGAAACCATGTACAGTGCTTTGTAAAACTGTTGTCAGTATCAGCCATGTGGATGAGTCACGGTCATTGCTTGACTAGTTTGCTCTCTATGAAAGCCTGAAAGTTTTCTCTGCAGTTGACTCTCCTTAGGCACACCATATATCTTAAATCCCTTTCCTCTATAGCTGCATAATCTCCTTCAAAAGAAAATGTGGGATACCACTGAGTTATAGGATGTTACAGTACATGTTCTCTTATGTCCTGAGTCCTCACTGACCTTGAAGTGCTACAGCCAAACTATTGCCTATCCTTGTAGTCCTTTTTTTCTCTAATTTTTGATCTATAAACTTACATGCTTAACCCTCCAGAAGAAAAGCTTAGTGATACTATTACTCTATAACATAAGTAATGGGCTTAATATCGTTGTCTTTCTAATTATCAAACATCTTAGACTTAACTTGGAGTTGGTATTATCTATCAATCATTGATATTCTAATCTCTATAGAATGTGATAAAAGCAGTTGCACATTTTTACACAGAAATTTAGAAATCTAAGCATAAACAAAATTGTAGCATGGCAATCCTATGATATTTTCCTTAG
>PVKN010033462.1:0-12033 GCA_004027915.1 Capromys pilorides
ATATTTGATACAATGCATATTGTTGTCCTCCTGTTAGCTATACAGAGCCCAGGGTGTAGGTGTTATAATTTTTCAAATCATTATTGGTGCAACCAAATTTCTTCTCATTGAACTAAGAGGAAGTTATTGTATGCATAATCCAATGTTTGATAATCTCAGTGGGTTATTGGTAAAACTGGCAATGTTAGAAGCTGTTGATTTAAGCCTTTTACAGCACAGCATTCTAAACTAGCTTTCCGTTTTGTGTCTTTTGGTTAAACTTTTCTGCTGGGTGGTTAAGGGCGAGTTTAAGCAAGACTTGTATAGCAAAACATGCAACTTTTGAGTCTCTCAAGATCAGTCAAGTACACTCAGGATTTACTTTGGAACCATGTACAGTGCTTTGTAGAGCTATTGTCAGTGTCAGCCATCTGGATGACTCACGGCCGTTGCTTGACCAGTTTGTTCTCTGTGAGAGCCTGAGAGCATGTTTTCTCTATAGGTGACTCTCCTTAGGCACACTACATACCTTCAATCCCTTTCCTCTGTGATCCCTTAATCTCCTTGAACAGAAAATTTGGGAAACCACAGAGATATAGGGTATAACAGCACAGGTTCTGTCTGTCCTGAGTCCTCACTGACCTTGAAATGTTAAGGCCAAAATATTGGCTATCCATCTAGCCCTTTTTTTCCCTCTAATTTTTGGTCTGTAAATTTATATTCTTAGCCCTCCAGAAGAAAACCTTAGTGTTACTATTACTCTAAAACATGGTTGCTTGAAATTTCGATCATTGTTTTTCTGAATACCAAATATCTCAGACTTAACTTGGAATTGGTATTTTTCATAAATCATTGACATTATAATAAATCTCTATGGAATGTGATCAAAGCAGTTACATATTTTACACTGATATTTAGAAATATAGGCATGTATCAAATTTTAGCTCGTCCATCCTTTGGCATTGTTCCTAGTCTCTTACTCTCATATAATACCCTTTTTTGTTTTCTTGTAAACCAACCATTTACTTGAGAGAGAGAGAGTATAACAGTAACTGAAATTACATTAGAAGCAGCACACATCTAAAAGGCCAGAATGACAGGCATTGCAAGCATAGTTTTAACGTTACATATTGCTATCATCAGTGTCAAAAAACCTTTGGGATTTCTTAGGACCATTGTCTAATTCATCCTGTGCATATAAATGCGTAGTTTTTCTCCTGCTATGTTTCCTCTCTTTTCTGCTTCCTGTCACTTAGCTATTTAGCCCTTAAGTCTTTGATTTCCATTCAGCTGTGTTATGCCTCTCCATTTTTATTTCTTCTTTTGAGTTCTTGCACTAGGGAGACTATACGTTATTTACACATGTAGGTCTATTTCATTTCACTTATGAGTATATGTTCAAGATACATCCATTGATATATGAAGTGACACCCTGTGCCAAATACATCAATGAAAAAAATAAATAATATAATATGAAAATATATGACAGAGCTAGGGATTTATGTCAGTTGTGCAGCATTTACATAACATGCATGAGGTCCTGGATTCAATACTCAGACCCATAGGGGAAAAATATTGTCCTCTCAGGCCTCATACTCCACTCTGTTCCCTGAGTCTGAAAGTTATTTAAATTGAAGCTGATGAGGATAGTATGTGAAGAGATGTGCAAAATATCTGCAAATAATGATAATTTAACTTCTTCTTTACCCACTTTTATTTCTCTCTCTTGTCTAATGTCTATAGCTAATGATTCCAGAAGTATATTGAACAGGAGTGGTGATAAAGGATACCTTTGTCTTGTACCAGATGTGAGAGTAAAAGACTTTAGTTTTTCCCTGTTTAGAATTATGGTAGCTATTGGACTGTCATAGATGACTTTTATCAGCCCTGAGGTAGAGGCCCTCTATTCTAAGTTTCTGCAGGACTTTGAACATGAATGAGTGTTGGACTTTGTCAAAAGCCTTTTCTGCATCAATTTAGACAATCATATGATTTTTTCGTTTAGCTCTATTGATATAGTATATAACATTTATAGATTTGCATATATTGAACCATCCTTGCATCCCTGGGATGATCCTACCTGGTCATGGTGTATAATCTTCTAGATGATTTGTTGTATTCTTGTGGCAAGGATTTTATTGAGAATGCTTGCATCTATGTTCATGAGAGAAGTTGGCCTGTAGTTCTCTTTTTTAGTTGCATCTCTCTCTGGTTTTTGTATCAGTTTAATACTTGCCTCTAGGAATGATTTTGGGAGAATTGCTTCCTTCTCACAGTGTATTTGAATAGATTAAGACATACAAAAGTATCAACTAAGAAAAAAGTTTTCATGATAGTAAAGAATTACTAAAAATAAAGCACAACTTAATGTCTGAAATGTCAAATATGTGAGGAACACTTCTAACAGTTTTGGGGATAGGACATCACACAAAGTTGTAGTATTCCGTGGACATGGAAAGTGTCCATGATGATTGATGATGGCCAGGTGTTCCGTGGGGGACTCAGTTATTGCTATTTCCTTGATATTCATCTTGTATAGCCCGACAGAATCAGGACCCATAAGGTGTAGGAGAAGTCCAGTAGTAGAATATGCTGATGGAAATATTTTGCTGCTGTGCACAAAGAATAATTGAAAGACTGCTGTTGTATACTCCTTTTCTCCTGTCTTTAATTGTTTGCCTTGTTTGGTAGGTTCTTTCTATTCTCATTCATGAAGTTGTGGTCATTTTGATCCCTCTCTAGAATATCTTTTAGTAGTCTGTGTAGGGTTGGCTTTGTCATCATCAAATTCTTTAGTTGTTCTTTGTCCTAGACATATTTCATTTCTCCATTATACTTGAAAGAAAGTTTTGCAGTGTATATCAGTCTGGGTTGGAATTTGTTTCCTTGCAAGACTGTAGTACTTTCTGCCATGCTCTTCTTGACTTGACTGTTTGTTTGGAGAATTCTTCCATTATTCTGATGGGTTTTCCTTCAAATGTGATCTGTTTCTTTTCTCTGGTGGCTTTTAGTGTACCGTTGCTGTGCTGAATTTCTGGGATCATGATTATTATATGTCTGGATCTGGTTTTAATTGGGTCGATGTTATTTGGAGTTTTATATGCTTCAGTTAACTGGATGTCAAATTGTTTCCCCATATTTGGGAAGTTTTATGCTATTACTTCTGCCCATATGCTTTTTGTATCAGACTCCTTCTTTCTCACTGATGCCTATTCTTATGTTGTTCATATTTGCATCATCTTGCAGATTTTGAATTATTTTTTCTTGCATTCTAGTTGTTATTAAGAGATCAGTTCTTACTTCTTCACTACCTGAAATGGTGTCTTTAAGGTCTGAAAATATATTTTCACTTTCATTGAAACAATTTTTCCAGCTTATGATTGAGGTGTTAAGTTTCTGTATAGCACTTTGAATCTGCTTCATACATTCTATTACTTTCCTACAGTGCTCATTCAAGGATTTCATGTACTTCTATTCTCCTCTATTTTTTATCATTGTCTTTAGAAAAACTTAATACTTCTTTTATTATAGGTATTATTTCTTTTTTTACTTCAGAAATTATTTCTGATCTGATTTCCTCTATATGTTTCTGCTGTTGTTTCTTTACTTCAGATGCTATCATTTCAGAGATTTCAAGTGTGTGGTTTCTCATTTCTTCTATGTTATTGTCCCCTGCATTTGTTCTGCATGAGCTCAGGGCCTGAGAGAATATTTTTCTCCTTCTCTTTGTCATTTTATATATCTCTCCCTTCTGACCATTGCTGTAGAGCTTTGGTAGAGTTCTAACCTTAGCAGCAGGTCTGGATCTACCAAGATCAAACTCATCCAGATGAGTGTGGCTTGGGTCTGCCTAGCGTGCTCCACTTCTTTCTCCTGAAGCCCTTGGAGGTGAACATGCTATGCTACTCTGGCAAGATGTTCTGCTCCTGAATCAGCTGAGTGGGTCTTGCCTCTAGCCTCTCTGCAGGGAGTTCTCCTGCAGTTTTCCACACTGGTTCTGTCTGATGGATGAAGTCACATTCACATGCCAGGCTGTGTTGCTGTGCCAAATGTGTTTCTATCAAGCCCGCACGGTCTCACTCACACACTGGGCCTTGTTGCTGGGTCGAATTCATAGTCCAATTCTCGATCATACATGTTCACATATTTCTTCTGTCTGTGGGGAAGCACATCTCTTCACATACTATCCTCATCAGCTTCAATTTAAATAACCTTCAGACTTAGGGAACAGAGTGGAGTATGAGGCCTGAGAGGACAATATTTTTCCCCTATGGGTCTGAGTACTGAATCCAGGACCTCATGCATGCTATGTAAATGCTGCACAACTGACATAAATCCCTAGCTCTGTCATATATTTTCATATTATATTATTTATTTTTTTCATTGATGTATTTGGCACAGGGTGTCACTACACAGCTCAGACTCAGTGATCTTCGTTTTCAGCCTTCCAAGTGCTGGGATTAGATGTCTGTGCCACTACATCTGGACTTGTTTGCAGGTTCAGAGCCCCCTATGGGTGGGACCAGGATTGGGGATGGAACCCTGGTCCCTGCACCTGCCAAGGCAGGTGCTTAGTCCACCAAGCTATCTCAACAGCCTCTGTCATATATTTTTAGACAGGCATTTTCACATTCTGTGAAATGCCTTAGAAGATTATTATTGCTTTTTCTTTCTAGATGAGAAAACATTGGCTTCAAAAGTGGTCTAGATTGGACTCCATGTCTTGGGCCACTCATTGAGAGCCCAAAGTATATCCCACCAACCCAGGCATTTAATCAAAGAACCAGTCCCCAGGAGGTCCTGGGTTCTAACTGAGGTAAGGAGTCAGCCCTTAAGAGAAATGTTGCAATGGTTTGCTGAACTGCAATTGTGTTTATTTGCTTCGAATGTGTCAGAACAGTCAGCTAGAAAGCAAGGATCTATGAGGTGCTGTGAAAATGGAAAAGGGGGCTTTGACATTGGAGTCAAGAATTTCTGTTGGGAATGAAATACTTTCCACCTTCTGTTGTCTGAATCCCTTAACTCGATCATGGAATTAGCATGTAGACAGTTCATTGGACTTTAGAAATAGAGGATAAAAAATGATTTACCTTCTTTCTGTTCACAGAAGCCAGCCAAGAGCCAGAGCCAGAGCTGGAGCCAGGCATCTGGTCATAAACAAGAGAACCAATTCCTGTTTTCAAGTCTGACTGCTTCCTCTAGTAAGGACTGGTGAGGCTTCCTTGCTTTTAGTAAACCAGCATAAAGTTCAATGTATGATTGTCAAGACCTCAGATTGAATGGAAAACAAACTCAAAGGTGGAGTATGAAGCTAGAATTGTTGCTTAGAATGCACTTTAGAAATTCTCTTGATGTAGTTCTATTCTATCTGAGAAAGGCCTATTTTGGTGCATGGAAGTGGAAAATGGCAATCAAGTAAGAAATGTAATGTATCAGTTAGGTTTCACTAAAGGACCACATGCTTTTTTACAAGTTGGGCTCATAAGGGCTGAATGTGGAATGAAGGATAGAAGAATGCTACATTGTAACATATCCATTGGAGTGTCAGAGGATCCAGTTAAAGACTAAAAGCCTGAATGATGCTCATTGCAGAGTCCAGGGCTAGTCTGTTGGAAAACGTAAGGGACAGCATTGGAAGGCTGCATAATCTACACTGAGAACCTGAAGGAACTGGGAATAAAGGTCTAATAGCAATCACAGAGTCTGAAGCTTATCCAAAGAAGACGAAAGATCCTTTCTTTCTCTTTTTATTTTATTCAGGCTATATGACTATTTGTTAGTGCTACACCCTTCTGGAGTGGGTCTTTTATTTTCAGTTTACAACCTCTGTGTCAATCATCCACAGACCTACCTAGAAATTCAGCAGTCTGCTAAGGGGTTCAAATTAAGGTGACATATCACAATGAATGCTTACATGGAGAACCTGGGTGCTTTTGAATTGAAAGCTGGAACTTAAAAGAGATACAACTTCTGAGGCTGTGGGACAGACACCAGTTAACCATTAGAGGAGTGTCTGTTATGGTTTGAATGGTTCATTTTGAGGTTTAATTTCTATGATGATAGTGTTGAAATATGGTTTGTTTTGGAACTGTTGTGTTCTGAAGGCTCCATTTTTAATAATGCCATTTTTGTGGAAGTAGGTTTGTTAACATGAAAGTGGATTTATCCTCTCTTGAGTCCCCTCTCATATTCTTCTTGCTTTTTTCCCAAGAAATAGTGTAGCAAAAGACCCTTGTTGGATGCCAGCCCCTGGACTTCACACTTCCCAGCTTCTAGGACCACAAATTAAATTATTTCTGCTCACTATAAATTCCCAGTCCAGTTTCTGACTTTTTAGTGGCAGCAGAAAAGAACTAGGGAACTTTCTAGTTAAGTCTTGATTACATGAGCATTAAATATACAACTTGTAATCTTCTCAAGTCTCCTTTGACATTTGGCTCTTCCTTATAAAAGCCATGTCTGGTCGCCCTCCTGGGCCTTAGTTATGTTTTCTGTTAAATGGAGATAATGCTAATCTGCCTCACAAGGCTGTTGAAAGGACTAAATAGCCATAATAAATGCATTAAACCATAATGCTTGGTTCAAATATGAGGTAAGCCATGTCATTACAACCATACGATTTTCTCAATTCTCCTGGTGGTTTATTCAGAGACAATAAGGAAACCTTGGATCAAGAAAAAATTCAAATCAGTCTGCTTTATTCTGGGTAACTTCGAAAGACGAGAAATGCATGGTTGGGGGAGGCTGGAGCTCTTCCAATGATGTTTATTGTCCTGGATATGTGTTCATTTTGTCCTTAGGGTGAAGGTGTCAAGGTGAGCCTTCAGTTTTGGCCCTAACTCCCTCTTGCATGTAGTTGTTTATTCTAACTGCTTGGTGGCAATTTTTTTTTAAAAAGTATTTGGTACAGGGTCTCACTACTCAGCTCAGACTTGTAATGATCCTCTTGTTTTCAGCCTCCCCATCACTGGGATTACAGGCATGCACCACGATGCCCAATCTCAGTGGCCAACTCAGCACCCCTGGGGGGAAGGTCTGCATGGCAAGTGGTGCTGGGGACTGAATCTTGGTCCCTGTGCTTGCCTGTGCAAGCACTTAGTCTGCTGAGCTATCTTGCTGGTTCTTGGTGGCAATTTGAACTGGCAAGTAAATCTAAATTCCCATATTAGAGTCCTAACAAAGGCAAGTAGCTTTAGATCAGAATAAGACTCACTTGATAAAAACTGGCTAGTCCAACTATCAACCTACCTATGGAGGTACAATATGGACCTATGGATCCTACAATATGGATCCTGGGAGGTAAGCAAGCAGTTGTTCTGGCTCTGCTGTTGACCAGGTATAAGATCTTGTATGAGTCTCAGAGTTGCATATATGTTATTAAATGAGATTGGCTACATGAAAATGTCTTGTAATCTATAAGATAGCATATAAATTGAAGTAGTTATAGTTAGTATTTTTGTTATATTTCATAGAAGAGAATTATTGTGTTTGTTATCCTATTTTCAAATGTGATCTTTCCGTGTGTAAATGGGACCAGATATGCCATTCTGTTTATTAGATAAGCAACTGGAAGTGCAGTATGTATGTTTTTATCATCATAATTAAATCTGCAGAACATGTTTATTCAATAGTGAATGGGATCTTTAAAATTTATACTCCGGTATGGAGTGTCTTTTTAGGGTGATGAGAATTTTCTGAAATCAGAAGGTGGTGATAATTCTACAACACTGTGACTATACTAGAAAATAAAACAAAAAAACCCAGACTGAATGATATATATGTATGTATGTATGTTTGTATGTATGTATGTATGTATATAACTTGGATGCAATCCAGGACCTGTATAGTAAACTACATTCCTAGCCTTTAATTGTTTTTTATTTGGAGAAAAGGCTTTTCTAAGTTGCTTAGGCTGAACTTGAACAAGGAGTCATCTTATCTCAGATTCATAGGGTGCTGGGATTATAGGTGTATACCACAATGCCCAGGTACATTTTCTTACCTGAGAGTTAGGACAACCAGTTATTGTTGTAAATCCAAATTTAAATTGATAAACCATTCTGGCTTACTCAGTATTGAGAGTTCTGCTGGGATGGAGAACCTAATATTAAAATGCGAACACCTTGGGCAAACCTGTCTATCCTAAAACTGGTATATTTGGTTGTAGATATGGAAAAAGGTTTGACAAATGTCTTCCAACCCTCTGATTTAGGTAATACTGAAATATTATCTGTGGTTTAGATAGGTGAAAGCCACTCAGAAAGAAATGCAGAGAGAAATAGAAGTATTTTGAGGCATATTGGTCAATAACAGCCACAGTCATAAAGCTAGTGAATGGAAACCTGTGTCAGAGACTACAATAGTCTGCTGGTGTACTTCTGGGGTCTTAGTAGTGATAATGAATATGAACAATAGAGGATGAATGAAGACCTATATAACTAAAAATGTAACATTTGATATCTGACAAGATCAGTTAACTCCACTCAGCATTTACCCAGGAACAATATACAGCACCATGTATATATTTTTGTCAGTGTCAGCCATCTGGATGTGTGATGACCATTGCTTGACCAATTTGTTCTCTGCCCAAAGCCTGAAAGAATTTTTCCTCTATGGGTGACTCTCCTTAGGCACACTATACATCGTTAATCACTTTCCTTTGTGTCCCCATAATCTCTTTGATCAGAAAATTTGGGACACTATTTATTTACAGGATGTCACAGCAGAGGTTGCTTCAACCAAAAAAACTTGCTGTTAACCACCCAGAAGAAAAGTGTAACCATGAGATGTAAAAAGTAAATCTATATTATTAGGTTGAGCTATAAAAGGCTCAAACCAACAACTTCTGACAGTTGACAGTTGTACTTATAACTCACTACTATTATGAACTATTGGTCTATATTGGGCTATTTTGCTGAATTTAAATACCTACAAATCTTTGGACTAGTATCAAGTTTGAAAAGGTAATTTAAAGACTTCTCCAAATACAGCTCCTTTAACTACAATAGAATACCCATCTCTAACTGTTATGGGTTCTCAAGCAGAAGCCAAACCAGAGTCCAAATTGAAATTTGAGCCTTTAATATCAAGCTCAGGGCCTTCCTTACTTCAACTAACACAGGAGAGAAGACAGAGAAGCACCCCAAGTGACAGAGAACAGAGTTTTTATACAGAAACTACTTTCCACTTAGCCTGTACTGATTTTTAAAATTAATCATTTGTTTTTTTATTTATATTTTTTTATTTTTTTAATTTTTTCATAAGAAATAACAATATGATAGTTTCAAAACATATTAGTAGTGCATTCATAATAATTGATACATTGAATATTGTTGTCCTCATAGTAGTTACACAGAGCACAGTGTGTAGACATGATAAATTTTCTGATCTATATTAATAGGGGAGGAAAAAAGGAAAATAACAACAACAACGACAACAAAAATTTTATCTTCTCTTTGTACAAAGAGAGAGTAGTTCTATATATAGTCCAACGTTCCATAATTGTAGTGGGATACCGGTGAAACTGGCAATGTTGGAGGCTGTTGGTATAAGCCTCTTACAGCTCGCCAAACTGATCTAGCTCTGCTTTCTATGTCTTGTAATTAAGCTTTTCTGCTGGGTGATCGAGGGCAAGTTAAGGCCCAACCTGTATAATAGATCATTCATCTTTTGTATCTTCCAGGGTCAAATCCCCTCAGGATTAACTTTGGAACCATGTACAGTGCTTTGTAGAGCTGTTGCCAGTGTCAGTCATCGGGATGAGTCATGGCCATTGCTTGACCAGTTTGCTCTCTGTGAAAGCCTGAGGGAATATCCTCTCTCTAGGTGACTCTCCTTAGGCACACTATACTTTGTTTATCCCTTTCCTCTGAGGTCCCTTAATCTCCTTGAACAGAAAATTTGGGAAACCTCCGAGTTGTAGGATGATACAGCACAGGTTCTCTTATGTCCTGAGTCCTCATTGACCTTGAAGGGATAGGGCCAAAATATTTGCTATCCTCGTAGCCCTTCTTTTCTCCAATTTTTGGACTGTTAACTTACATTCTCAAACGTCCAGAAGAAAAGATTCATGATACTATTACTCTATAACATAGATAATTGAGCTTAACATCACTGTCTTTCTGAGTATCAAACATCTTACACTTATCTTGCAATTGATACTTTCTGCCAATCATTGATATTCTAATAAATCTCTTTAGAATTTGATAAAAGCATTTACACATTTTTACACAGACATTTAGAAATCCAAGGATGTACAAAGTTGTAGCCTATCAAGTATGTGGCATTTTGCCTAGTCTCTTACTCTCACTTAATACCCTATTTTGTTAATCAATCATTTACTTGAGAGGGGAGTATAGCAGTAACTGAGTTTACATTGGAAGCAGTATACATCTAAAAGACCAGCACAACACACATTCCAATCATAGTTCCAGTGTTGCACAATGCTATCATCAATGTGGAAAACCTTTTGAAGGTTCCTAGGACCAATGTCAAATTCATCCTGCGCACATAAGTGTATGGTTCTGCTCCTGCTATGTTTCCCCTCTTTTCTGCTTCCAGTTACTTTGTTGTTTAATCCATAAGACTTTGATTTCCATTCAGCTGTGTTACGCCTTTTCATTTTTATTTCTTCTTTAGATTTCTTACACTAGGGAGACTATATGATATTTACACATGTAGGTCTGGTTTATTTCACTTAGGAGTATATGTTCAATATACATCCATTTATATATGAATTCTTCCAGTTTATCATTCTTTATAGCTGAGTAATATTCCATTGTATAAAAATACCACATTTTTTTCAACCATTCTTCAAGTGATGAGCATTTTTCAGTTGTAACCTACCAACGCTTACAGGTACAACTTACAAATTAACTAGACAATAGATTGAGCACAGTATCCAGATGACCTTTGAATTTTAACAAAACAAAATCATTAGCTACATTCCTATGTGGATCAACAGGCAGTCAGGCCTAAACTTAATTATCACTTATAGGGGTTGATTTCCTTAGGTACATATACATCAACATGAATCATTCTAGCTTACGCTATTACAATTTGGCACATTCTAGGGTCATTTACCTTTGGTCTACACAAGTACAATGCCCTATTTGTTAAGGGCAATTATAAAAAGAACTTGTCAATCTTAGGAGGAATTTCCCAGACATCAGGCCTTAAAGTTGTAATTTTTTAACTACCGAGTAGTCTTGTGTGCCCTATTACTAATTCACAAAGAAGTTACCTCAGTGAGTCTGAAAGCTATGTAACCCATTACATAATAAAACAAAACAAAGCAAAAAAGGGAGCTATAAATAAAAAAACATTTTGTCTATATATATATATATATATATATATATATATATGTATATATATATATATATATCTTAGCTACTCTTCTCTCATTGCCTCATTGCTGGGACAAATACCTGACACTCAAAATGAGGGAAGGAAAGGTTTATTTAGCTCACAGTTACTGGAGGTTTCAGTCTATATTCAGCTGGCTTCAAGGCAGGGTGACACACGGCAGAGGGCAACCTTTCATGGTAGCAACTAAGAGCAAGAGCAGGGAGAGCTAGCTGCTCAAGCAGCTAACTTCTCTTCCTTCCTTACACTGAAATGTAAATCACCTGCACCAGGGCAGGTGCAGCACTCATTTCCACAATAACCAATTACAAATTGCAGAAGCTGCCCCATGACTGCATGAGGCTTTGGAGGGACACCTATGCACCAGCATATATATATATATATATATATATATATATATATATATATATATATGGATAGTTATACAGATACTTTCTCTTAGCTCATTGAGAAGAAAGGTTTGTACTAATATGTTTAGACAACATATCATATCTGCATCGTGTCCTCTGAATTACTACTATAAAAACAATATGCAATATATTAATTTTTGTAACTATCCTTCCTACTAAACTGTTTTGAAATTGTTTCACTACTATTTTATCATTAAATTGAATAAAAATTAAAAAACAACAGAGGATTAAACGAAGACGATGTTGCTCCAGTCCAGAGTAAATTAATCACAAAGAAACC
>PVKN010033463.1:0-12029 GCA_004027915.1 Capromys pilorides
TTTTTTTTTTTTTTTTCATAGATGACCTATAACAGGCTGAGGAAATGTCCTCTATTGCTAATTAATGAGTGCTCCTCTTTTCTGGCTAGCTCCAAATAGCTTCTAAGAATAACTCATCAAATATAAATTAAGAATTTTGGAGCTTGAATATGCAGCTCAGCGGTAAAGTACTTTTCTAGTACTTCAGACAACTAAGTTCAGCATTGAACCTAACCACTGAATTTAATTTGACTCTCAACTAGAATGAATTGAGGGGCTGGAAGCTGCAGCTCAATGTTAAGAGTGCTTGTCTGGCATGAGCAAGACTCCCCTAGGTTCATCTGCAGCATTATAATAGCCATGTTCCCAATCATAAATCTTTCCCAGATGCAGTAGCTTGTAAACCCAGCTACTCAGGAAGCAGAGGCAGTATGATTACCAGTTTGAAGCCTATCTCGAAAATTTAGTCAGAACTTGTTGCAAAAATAAAACTAAAAAGGGTTGAGCAAGTAACTAAGTATTGCAGTGCTTGCCTAGTATGTACAGATTCTGGGCTTCAATCCTTAGTACAAAAAAAAAAAATGATAGCTTTGTATAGGAGTTAAATACTCCTATATTTGTATTTAAAACTGTCATTGCTCAATAGAAAGATGAATTAAAAAGTTCATAATAATAAATAAAATGTTTCAGTTTACTTAGAATGACATTCAATAGTAAATAAAAACCACACGACTAAGGAAAAAAGAGAGGAGGGGAAAGATGGAAAGGGGAAAGAAAAAAAGCTTAATGTTTATTAAAGAGGGGGGCAGGAAGGCAATATATACAAACACTGGGTTTGTATCAGTTACCACAAAGAATAAGTTTTCCCCTAACTGTACTTGACTACGGCAGACTTCAACCTCTGTATATCAGGATCACAGCTTTAAAAGAAAAGCCAGTAAACTCTTCCTAGAAATACAGATTCATCATGCCCAAAGTAGGACCCATGCAATGGTTATTTCAAAGCATCCTGAAATTAGGTAGTTGGTAACCAAATTGAGATGTACTGACACAGTGCAGAGAGATACTGGGTAATGATAAAGTAATGCCTTTGGAAATAGCAAGCGTTTTACAATACTGTACATTTCACCTTTACCTCACCATTTTTAATTAATATGTTCTGAAAAGTGTATGTAATAATTAACAAAAATACACTAATAAACAACAAACTCTTGAATAAATGGCAAAAAAGAGTGGCACTGTTTTCTGTCCTTTCTGCAGAATGAACAGAATGTCCTTTTCACTGAGCCTTGCAAGTTATCTAGTTGTAAGATGGCCTTGAATCTAAAATTGTAACAGTATACTCATCTGTTGCCCTAAGTTGGAACCAACTTCCTTCAACTGCAGAGACAGAATCACTACCTTGAGATACAGATACCTTTGCATATTGCTTGTCTGGGAAGAAAGGAGTAGATATGGCAATTCTCAAGACAACCAAATCTGGAGTCACTATTTTCTGCCCTCTCCTTCACTCTCACCTCCAAGCGTGAGCATAGTGATCTAAAGCTGCTAGAATCTGTCCACTGATGCGTAATCTCTCCCATCACAGGAGAGCAAACACCAAGACAGAGAATATGCATTACCCCAGAGTCAGAGAAATCTCAGAAATGAGCTACAAACAAATAGTATTGCACTAAATTAAGCCTGTTGAAATGAACCATCTTTCATTTAGCTGACTTGTCAAAGTAACAAGTTGTATAAACAAATTAAAATAATAAAAATCAATATTTTCCTATTTATAAAATTAATTTACTATACATAGTTAACTCACCAAAATAAAAGTTATTATTTAATATTTAGTTCACTGGAATGTTTATTTTCCTATTTAATCCTGTTTATCAGCACTGCAATCACAGAATATATCTTCAAGCTAGGAAGAAAATGTATCACGCAACTTTTTTGGCAGGATATCAATTTATAATAGACAAAGCCATCAGCTAATCTCTAGGAATAAAGCTTTTATCAACATGAGCTACTTTTAAAAAAGAAAAAAAATCTTTGTTTAGATGTTTTTGTGTTCTCCTGAGGCCCTTAGGGCTAAAAAGATAAAAGAAAAATTTGTAAAACAATTTCTCTTAGCTCTAAGATTTAATTTTTGCCATTTTTGCAATATCTGACCTAAAATCTTTAAACATAGAAAAGTAATATTTTGATCCACTTAAGTTAGAAAATGCTAATTGGTTCTTTTTTAATGTATTCGGTTGTTACAGAATCTCATATGCAGCTTGGACTCATGGAGATCCTCCTACTTTCAGCCTTCCCAGAGCTGGGATTACAGGCATCTGCCACTACACCCTGACTCTGGCAGGCTCAGCCCACCCTCAGGGCAGGGATTGTGTGGCATGTGGTGCCAGGGATTGAACTGTGGTCCCTGAGCTTGCTAGGCTTGCCTAAGCAGATGCTTTAGTTTGCTGAACTATCTCACCAACCACTGCCAAGTGGTTCTTACTTGCTTGCCTACTTAAATTTGTAGCAATCCAATGACTTAAAAATTAACCACAGGTCTTGCTTTAACTTGCCCTTAACCACCCAGCAGAAAAGTTTAATCATGAGGCATAAAAAGGAAAGCTAGATTAGTAAACTGAGCTGTAAAAGGCCTAAATCAACAGCTTCTGACACTCTGAGTTCTGCCAGTAACCCACTACGATTGTGGAATATTGGACTATGTATACTACTTTCTTCGTTCAATGAGAAGAAATTTTTGTACCAATAATGACTAAAAAAATTATCTTGTCTGCATCCTGTACTCTGAATAACTACCACAAGGGCAACAATATACACTGTATTAATTATGGGGGATGTACTACTAACATGTTTTGAAACTGTCTCATTGTTATTTCTTATTAAAAGTAATAAAAATAATAAATAAATAAAAATAACCACAAGCCTTATTTTTTTACACTCAGGCTCATTTGTTACAAGTGAACATGGTTGACTACTATAAAGCAGTTTTACTTTTATTTTTGGTTAGGATATATGCTAAAGTAAAACAAAACTACTTTGATAAATATAAATTGTGACTATAGAATGCAATTTATCCAAAGGAGTAGCAACTGACCAAGAAAAAAAGGAATGAAAGGGCTTTTTCCTCCCATAGCTTTTCTACTGATCTTGTAACAACCTTGCTGCAACCATTCCCCAAGAAGCTTTACCCCGTATGGCAAGGTGATATTTGAACCTCAGAATGAACCACCCTGCCAGCCCCTCCTGAGTCAAACATGTTCAACATTATACGTGGCATAGATTCAGTACTGAATGGAGAATAGCTACTTTGCTCTCCTTTGATTGGAAGCAAAGGAAATTGAAGAGAGAGAAAAAGCAGAAAACAAAGGAAAGCAGAAAAAATAAAGAAGGAAGGAAATCCCAGTGAATAGGTAAGGGCTTGGTGTTATGATTTGTGTTAGTTGTCCCCTCAAAGCCTCATGTAGTCATGGGGTGGGGTCTTCTAGAGTTTGAGATTAACTCATGATCCACTGGGATAAGAGTGATCCAAGGCTCAGATTATGGGTCCAAGTACTGCTAGGATTGTGGGTGTGAGTGCTACACACAGTCTGAGGCCGAGAGTCTGAATGTAACATAAGAGAGACAGAGAGACAGACTCTCTCTGTTGCTGCTGTTCACTCTCTCTGTTGCTTCTACTGCAGTTGTTGTTCTGCCACCACGAACTGCTGCTCTCTGCTGTGTGCCAGTCTGCCTTGAAGCCAGCCAAGTGTGAACTGAAACCTCCAATAATTGTGAGCTAAATAAACCTTTACTTCCTTCATTTTGGGTGTCTGGTATTTGTCCCAGCAATGAAAGAAGGGTAACTGAGACACTTGAGTGGAAGCTGTTTGGAAGTTCAAACAGGTGGAGGTGAATAATTCTCTTGACAGAGATTGAAATGGATGCTTTCTTTTACAAAGTGTACTATTTTCTACTGGCTTTCCCACCTCATTCAGCCCTACAGTATCACCATGGAGTGAGAAAAGAATATATGATTCGATGAGCAAAGACAAACATGAAGGAAAAGAAAGGAGATTAAAATAAAAAATGTAGAGGAAAATCTAGACAACAAAAATCCAAGAAAAAGTTAATTATCTTGGGTCATTACACAATCTAACAGGCTAGCAGATTAAGGACTAGCACTGTCTTTACTGATTCTAAAAACCCCAGATAGATCTTCATCTTGTTAGTTTGGGTCTTTACGTTTTGAGACTTTGCTAGGTTTATGAGTAGGCTGAATCACGACAGATGCCTAACTTCAAGCTGTGTTAGGTTCCATCCCCATCTCTTCTGAAAATCGGCTGCCAACTTGGCTCTAAAACAAATAAAAATACTTAAATTAATGCATTCAGCGATAACAAGAATGATCTCCCCTTTCTGGTACACTGGAGACAAAATAAAAATCAACTCGGTTAAGGGGAGAAACATTAAGGGAGAAGCCAGAGCAGGGAAAACCTGGGTAGAGTCTTCACTCTTGACTGAAAATGTGACTAACATGCTGGGCCAAGTGGCCTTTTTAAGAAGCACATGTCTGACTCTATTCTGCATCAAATATTGGGTTTCCAGGATACAGAGACCAGAAAGGTTTATCATTCCAACCAATGCAAAAAATAAATAAAATAAAAATAAAAAATACTCAAAATAGCAACAACAAAATTGTTCATGCCTCTTCGCCCCTCAAAGTTTATGCTAGCAGCCTCCAAGGAGCAGTTTATAAGAAAAAACTGTTTCCAACAAAACCCTGTTGTCCCTTTCCTGTAAGTCACTCTTCTCAGTGGGGCTTTTCATAGGAGTACAAAAGCCCAGTGAATTAGGGAATATCTTGACCCTGTACAGAGCAAATGCAAACATCAAAGTTAATCTGACAAACTAAGTTAATGGACATCCTGCTCTATGACCCATTTTCATCTTATTTTGCTTCATTTTACTGCCTTATAGCTTGAGCAAAAAGAGGTATCAGAAGTTTGCAAGGATTTCTGAGCAAGAAACATGGATTCCTGGCTCCCAAGGATGAGAAGTCCTTGAATGCTGTTGGACAGCATCTTGTTTGTGTTGGAGGAAGCCCAGGGCAGTTTCAGACAAGAGTTGAGAGCTGGTTTAGGCTTAGGCTTCATCCCTTTTCCCAGGCTCCTTACAAGCCACAGTTGACTCATTCTTTTATTGAGTCCATGGCCACAAAGCTGGGAGAATGTGGGGCAAAGGCTGGCAGCACCCTGAGGTTGTCTTAGCAGATGAAAAGGCAAATTGCACTATGGAAGACAATGACAAAGACATACTCTGAATCAGAAAGTTTGGGGCCCCTACTCAGATCCTCCATTTGCTAATATGACCTTCACACATTATTAACCTTTCTGGGGTCTAGGTGCCAAGGATAGTACCTAAAACTTTGACTCTCAAGCATAATTCGTTCTAGAAATATACTTGTTCACTCAAAGCACTTGTAGATCAAAGTGAATTTCCTCATAAGAAATAATGGATAGGCAAACAATTTGCTCCACAACCCCCAAAATTCAGACAGAATGATGATAATCCTGTAATATAATACAAAAATACAAATTAAAAGAAAAAGATCAAGCCTTTGTGACTGATGTGAGGAGGAAGAGCAGGGATTACTGTGGAGGTTGCTTTTCACTATCACTGATGGAATCACTGCTGTCTATTGACTTGAGGGAGGTTTTTTTTCTTCTCATGCAGCTTTAACGAGGAACTTATCCAATCACACTTGCTATTTCTTCCTTTAAAGGATTTTATGGAAATGTGACATTGCATTACTAATTATATTCCTCAATCCACACCTATAGCCTTATTCAAGTGACACTTTTCTATGAAATTTTGCAGTTTCTGACATTTGACAAAACTTCCTGATCTCACTTAAAATGAGGGATTCCTCAGCCTTTTACTTCAGCCTTTTACTTCTCTGAGGATGAGACCTCCTCCATGTTCTCTTGCTGTTAGGAGACCATTATCCATAATTGCACAATAGAAGTGGGGGGATCACTGGAGCAATTATGATTCTGTGACATTCAATGTCACATACTACTTGTATTGAAAGATATCACTTGCTTATTGTTTACATGTATTAAAAATGTTTGCTCATCTTACGGAACACCTACAGGATGAGTTACTTGTAATATGAAGTTTTACTGTACTTACCTCATAGGAATATTATAACCTAAAATAAGATCATGTTTTCCTAACACATTGCATGACACAAAGTAATTATTATTAATATGCTCATGTGAAGGCATGTCTCTGCCTTTCTTCAGGACAACAAACTAAAATAAAGAAACATAGCTATTACTTTTTTACCTTTTGTATTTTAAAGAGAATAAAAAAATAAAATGATAAAGAATTTCACAATGAGATGATAAGAAATTAATGATGGCTATTACATTCCATATTGTTATCTCCAAAGTTACTCAGATTAGCAGACATAGGCATATCAAATTTAACAAACAGGAGCTAATCTCATATATAATAAACATATTTAGAGAATGTTTTATGTAGTGCTTTTGAGTCCCAGCCATCTTTTCCAAAAGGCCTTGATCTATGTGTATCTAAAAGTGACTTGCGTTCTATTAAAACATCTGTTACCACTACACTGTCAGCATTTGGTAAATATAAACTGATCCCCAGAGAAATGAGCTCCCATTATCTGAAAAGAACTCCTACTCTCCAACCAAGTAGTTTCTGCCAGGTTCAAGACCTTTCTAGGCTAGTGGAGAGCTGAGCCTTGCAGAATCTCAGAGTTGAAATCAGTTTAAGAGATTTTCAATCTCAGCCCTGCTCTGTGCAAGCCAAATCCCATAGCTGAGTCAGAGACTCAGGTCAGATGGTAACATTTCCTGCCAGTTGCTCACATGGTGCTTTGCTTTTGTTTAATTTAAGATTTCTGGTACTGAGATTTTCATGGCATAGACTAAGTGATATTGGAAAGAATTATTAGTAGTAAGGAGATAAAGCAATGGTTCCACTGGGGGGCTCCCTGCCATGGCTGGTAGCTGGTGGGCTTTCTGGCCAGGCTGTCATCTCTCTGAAGTGGCTCTGCAATGGTCTGAAGTGTCAAGGAACCTATCTCTTTCACCATCTGCACAGTATTAATATATATATATATATATATATATATATATATATATATTAGTTTTGTGTATACCTTTCAGAAATACAATTCTGCATATATGTTTATGAAGAATGGTGGCAAAAATAGCCACAAAAAGAGATCCAGAAAATGATGAGTATAAAAAGAAAAGAGACTTTCAAAACTCCTTCCAAAACCATAATGTAGAAGGAGCAGAAAATTCCCTTTCACAATAATAACGAAAACAATGATCCACTACACCAAGTAGGAAAGGGTTAAGTAGTGTTTTCATTGTCACATGATGTGGGAAAGACTTGAGCAGGAACCTCAGGGATCTGTGATCTGGAGGAGGCACATCTTGCCTGCACATGTGGCCTCTACCACAAACACTTCAAAGTGCCTCCTCAGACCGACATAACATTCTGACGCCGACTGTAAATGCCCTTGACACGCAGAGTGGAAAATATCAAACACTCCACCAGTTCCCAAAATGCAGAGTCTCTGCGCTGGGAAAGGCCTTAATGAGCCTGCAGTGAAGGGGGTAGGGTAGGGCTCCAAGCCAGAGAGAGGGAGGTGGTGAAACTGGTGGTTCTGATTTAAGGCTTGTACTGATACATGCCGCCAGTGAGATTGGGCTCAGGCCCCTATGAATCTAAGTGCCCCTGGACCTTGAAGAAGGGCCCAGGGATCAATTCCAGGCCTTGCTGAGTCAAGACCCTAGGAGACTGCTTCCCCTCACACATTCCAAAGCATATGACTAAAAGAATTTCCCAGCTACAGCATTGTGCTTTTTCTGCAAAGGAATCTCAGGATCCTGCTTCCTCTCGCATGATCACTCTGCAATTTCACTGAAGATATCTTAGGTTGCTATCTACTTGTTGGTAAACTTTCATGGTGGAAAAATGTAGACAACCTAGAAGGTCCTCCTCTTCTCACCTAAGGGCACTTTCCTCTCTGTGTGCAGAGGGTTTTCCCAGGGGCTCTCTTGTTATCAATTCCTAGGAGACACTTGATGAAGCAACCAGCCCATACCATGGTTCAAAGTAGATGGAAAGGGGTTGTACCCCTTTGATTTTTCATCTTTTCTGTATGTATCACTGCACCCTTGTGCTGGGACCCTCATTCATTCTTTTGAAAGAAGTTATAGTTTTTTAAAAACTGAAGTATATAATATTTACAAAACATGTTTGTTGTCCATTGCTTTTTGTTTTCAGTGATGCTGAGAATTGAACCCAGGACTCGCCAGGCCTTTTGTTTATTTTGAGATAGCATTACTAAACTGCCCAGGCTGTGTTTCAACTTTCCATCTTTCTGCCTTTGCCTCCCACACTACTGAGATTACAGATGTGTGCCCTCACACCCTGCATGATTTTTGAGCACTTTGAAGATAACACTTTAAAATAAGGAGAAGAGATGTATAAAAATAATCATAGACTATGATGTATAGTCTGCAGGAACATAAAGGAAAAAAATATTGAGTCAACTATAGGCACTGAGAACTTTTCCCTGAATTGACTGCATTGAAGCTGGGCCTTGACAAATGCACAGGATTTCATCAGGCAAAGAATCAGCCAGCACAAAGACATGAGGGGCTAATCCTGTGAAATGGGGGAAGGACAATATTGGTGTGGTATGAGTGGAGAATCAGAAAGGTTAATAGTGATTGTGAAGTTGGAAAGCTCCAGAAGAAATGACTCCAACCTTCATTAGGAACCTGAAGTTTTGTGTAGCATTTGACCAATACACTATGTGGTAGAAGGGTAGATATAGTGATTAGGAAAAGATAAATTAGAAAAGGAAAGGCTGGAAGTTTCCTGTGTGAGGGGAATTCAGTACACCTTTTACTTTTTGCACTCCATAAGTCTTATAAACATCACTTTCCCATCAGAAGAGGCTTTAGTTTGTACTTCTTCCCAGGTCTGCTAAACAGTGTTGGTAGTGCTGCTGCAATTAAGTTACTGGAATCTGAAGGCATTCTTGTTGTTTCCTTTGCTCTCACTCATTCTCTGAAGATCCTCAGTGCTGGGAGAGAGGACTTTGGGAAGCCATCAAGGCCAGTGGTCCATTATAGAGTTGCACCCCAAGGGAGGATGGGGTTGAAGTCCAGTCCCTGGGAGAGAATGAACACATTCTTATACAAACAAGGAGCAAACGGAAAATTTTAGCCAGGAAAACAGACCCATCTAAAGTGCATCCTGTTACTAAGCTTGTATCAAAGAGGCCCAATGGGACTTGTCAGAAGTTTTCTTGCCAATTACATTTCTGTATTTTCAGATGGTGTTTGGGTGGCTAAAGTTCTTCTAGGCCAAAAACATGGAAACATGAGATCAGTGAATAATTTAGAAAAGAAACCAAATTTCTTATGTTAGATTCTAAAGTTTTTACAGGTATAATCTTCAGGGAATAAGGAGAAATAAACCCACAAACAGAAAGAGTTCTAGAAGGACAGATACAGTGATCACTTTTTTCTTGCAAAACTTTAATTGTCACTACTGGAGACAGGACCTCAGAAAAAAATGGGTTGATTTGCCTAATGAAAAACAGAACTTTTCATGTAATTTAAGAATTATTAATGGGAACTACACTAAAACTACCCTTGTCCTTCACTCCACATAGAGTATAACTAAGCAAAGATACTGTTTTGCTTGGAATATTGGTTCCTATCAAAAATCTTTAGTCAGGAGTCAGCTATTTGCTATTGGGAACTTATATATCTGGGTTTGGATGTGTTGGTCATATTGAACATGTATTTTTAATCTATCCATTTATCTAAACATCTCTTCTATTAGTGGGCAACCACACCCCTCGTAGAATACTAGACTGTGCTGAGACCCTTCCTTGGTTTGAACTCTGCTACCTAATCTTACAACCCTGCATATTCTACTTGTAGCCCCATTTTACAGGAGGGCAAAGTGAAATATTGAATGATAAAAAGGTGACTTGTGCCAAGCTAGCTTGGTGCTTCCCAGGAGAAGTGATGAGATGCCAACTGATTTTTATATCAATACCGCAATAACATTTTTTTTGAAAGGATATTAAAAGCTGAAACCTGAGCCTGGGGCCAGGCCAAAGCCATTGCATGGGGTTTTATATTACCAAAGGGCTTAAGCGAGTGAGAGGCAGAACTCTTGTCACTTCTCCTTGATCTTGGTCCCACCATTATGCTATGGGAGGACATAGGTCACTGTTCACCTTGAGTGTGGAGTTGAGTCTCAGTGAAGAGATCACATGGTGGAGTCAAACAGTACCATAGCAAGACAGTGAACTCCGGGTCTGAAAGCAATTATTCTGGGCTTCATACTAAATAGGCTGTGAGTAAAACAAAACTCAGCAATATATATTTAATTTATAAACCTTACCAGCTTCATCAATATATGTAATTTTCATGCGTACAAATTTTGTGTTTTAGCCAGGGAGGTATACCAGGAGGATTTTAATCCTCCAAGAAGCTACCCCACCAGACTTTCTCCATGCAAAGGATTTACCATGCTGGTCTGTCCTGGAGCACCTGCCACCTCGCTCATCTCTGCATTTAACTGGTCCAGGTGGGCACATAGGTCCCTAAGGGCCAGCTTGCTCTCTGCCGTGATGCTAAGCCCAACCTCCACTGCAGTTATCCTTTTTCCCTGCTGACGATTGATCAAAGCAGAAGAAAATAAAAGTGTGTGATTTGGGTCAGTGTCCTCATAGGGAAAAAAAAAAAAAAAAAAAAAAACATTGAAAGGAGCCTGAACAAATGTTATTCTTCCTGCAATGCAGAAACTAAGAGATTTCAAGGCCAGGGAGAACTGATTTTCAGGTGAAGGAGAAAGTGCTATTGAACTTCACATTCTCCAATGGAGATACTGAACAAAGCCCCTCCAGTCTGGAAGCTGCAGTTCAACTTTGAATGGATGGAGCAGTCCCTTGAAATGGTATGGGCTGGCTATTGAGATTGGATGAGAAAATTGGGACAGAACTATATGGGTGAACTAAGGAGCCTCAAGGTCCTCCTGGCAGAACCTTGCCTTCATCTATTCATTGCATTCACATAAATCCACTTTGGAATCCTAGACTCTGTTTTCTTCTTTATTTCTAGACAGTTCTGTTGTTTTCCTCTAGAATCTCTTTTCTCTATCTTCTCCTTGCACCCTTTGTCAGCTGTCCAAATGCTCTCTATTATTTCCACCCCCTTCATCCTGCTGCCAGACTGATGTTTATAAACAAGAAATAGTATAAGTTGTCATTCTACTCAATGTTTAATATATGCTTACTGGATGCTGTGCATTGTGCTGGTAGTTTTACCACTATTCTCTTGTTTGTTTGATAGCATCATATTCATGCTCTGAAGTTTTTAATGATTCCCTTTACACAGAGACAATATTGCTATCAATCACACAGTGTTATGATCTGGCCCATTCTTCACCATGCATCATTTCCTGCCTCTGTTACGTTTTCCCTTGTCACCTACACAATAATGCACCACTCTTGGTCTCCTCCACCTCTTCTTACCTTCTGTTTTCAGACTTGCTGTCCCTGACTTCCACATGAGCCCCAAATGCACACTCTAAACTTCCTGCACCTCACGAGCTGCCTCTGTCTTAGATGCTACAGTTTTTCTACTTTTCCTTTCTCTATCCCTGGAAACAGGCACCTTTGCAGGATAGTAAGATAAGCATTCATTGAGCTAACATATGCTGGCAACATGATTTTATTGTCACAAAAATTGATGTCCTCAGTAGAGCACTGAATCTATATTCAGTGTATGTCATAAGGAGAGTTTCAGATCAAACATTCCAAACTCTAAACCACAATATTTTATGAATAATTACCAAAATTCAACTGACCAATCATACAGACTCCATATGAATGATCATAGCACTGCCCCTATGGTGGTAAATTTTGCAACTAGATCCTCCTGAGAGCAGGATTTTTTGCTCCTTTTGTTGTATTTTCTCTTTTCACTTTCTAG
>PVKN010033464.1:0-12033 GCA_004027915.1 Capromys pilorides
TACATCCTCACTGTATGCAGAATGGGAAGTGAATTATACATATGAATAACACTTATTCTACTCCTAAAATCCTACAATACTTAAAAACTACCATGAAGATAATCAATGCTATGTTACATGGTATAGTTATATAAAGACCAAAAGCAACAGCACCCATGTAACAGAAATGTTTACACAAACAAACATATTAATAAGAATATAGGAAAGAATAGGACTATCATAATCTTTATTGTCACTGGTCATAATTATTATTATTATTATTATTATTATCACTATTTAAATATATTTGATAAAAAGTCTCAATACACAGCTCAGATTTATACTGATATTCCTCCTTTCAGCCTCCACAGCACTGCGATTACAGATGAGCAGCACCTCTCCTGGTCATGGTCATCAGCTTAGTGCACCTGGGGATGGGGCCAGCGTAGCATGTGGTGCCAGGGATCAAACCCAGGTTCCTGTGCTTGTCTAAGCAGGCACTTAGTTTGCTGAGCTATCTTGCCAGCCTGTCACTTGTATTTATAATTATCTTCATCTGCTTCACATTCATATTGTTTATGGCCTTTTAGAAGAATGTCAGTAGGTCTTGATTTGGTTTTTTTTCTTTTGCTACTTAGGAGCAAACCCTGGACTGCTGTCTTCACAATGAGCTACATGGCCACCCTCACAAACATTTTTTCTTTTTTGAATTTTGAGACAGTGTTCTAATTTTACAGCCTGGCTCAAAATAGCAAAACTCCTACTCTAACATCCCAGGGTAATGGTGAATACAAGCAAACATGGATTCTCATGTCTTTACCTGATGTGGTGACATATACTTTAATTCCTTAAATGTCTGAACCATTTGTAGCCCTGTCTGTATTGTGTTGTTAGTTTTCCACTATCTTTAATGCTGGAAGAAAATTTAATAGATCTCCTGTATTAGAAGCATATTCTTTTCTAGCTGTATTATGAAATAGTGGAGTGATTTAATTATCTGAATCAATCACCATGAGATGACCATAATTCCCTTCTTAGTGTGTCAGATCAGACATATGAGGAGCCAAAGTGATGAGGGGAAAACATTAATTTTCAGTTCCTTGAAATCACAGAGTTTTTTTTAAGTATTTAGTACAGTATCTACAGGGTCTCGCTACACAGATCAGACTTGTGGTAATCTTCTAGTTTTCAGTCTCCCAAGTGCTGGGGTTATAGGGAGTCTGTAATCACAGTGATAACAGTTTTTTCTCTTGGTAGAATGATTCTTACCCCTAAATGCAAGATATGCAGGCTAGAAAAGTATAGTGTCATTGGACCAAGAAGTACACATTTTTTTAGTGGGTCACTAGGGAATGTTGAGTGGTATTTTCTTATTTCCAACTACTGATTCCAAGACCCAGGTATCCTGGCTATAGGAGAAATATCTGTATACACCTGCAAGGTACTGAAGTCTAGCAAGAATTAATAATTGCATCTTTAGATGAATGTTCAATTTTATTTTATCTTACTGTTTCATTACTGTTCACGACATGGTCATATTTGTGAATCCCATGAGTATGAGTCCTGTCACACTTCTTCAGCTATTAGGTGAATTCCTTGCCTTGAAGCAATTCTATGTAGGAAACCATGAAGGTTACTAATATATTCTATTCTATAAGTACAAATCAGTGGTCTTGGTATAAGTATTATGTGTAGTGAAAACAAATCCATACCTGTATAACCATCTATTCCAATAAAAATAAAGTTCTGCCCTTTACATTTTTCCTCTGTAATTAACATGTAATGCAGAAAACTCTATGGAATAATGCCATATAAGACACAGGATTGGTTTGTTCTGCTGCCTGATTGGGCACTCCCAAGTAACATAGCCAGGTCAGTCTTGGTTAGTGGAAGTTAATATTACTGATGACATTCATATCCTCCCTCCTTGTCACCATCGTCACTTTGTTCATGAGCCCAATGCTCGGTGCTATGGGAGACTGAAGAGATTGGCTCCCACTCACATAATTGATTATACAATCTACTTGATTATTAAAATTCTATACTGACATGGTTGCCTTTTGTTTACAATTTATTTTGGAAATAGTTATCTTCACATCCTTATTCACTTGAAGACATCAATTTAAACACTTCTCCAAATATCACTGTCTATATTTTCCAATCATGCTTCTTTTAAGTCCCTGCCTATTCAGCAAAGTTATGGAATACAACCTATGAATCATTATACACTTACACTTCTGATCAGTTTGAATTCCAAACAAAATATGTAACCAGGTACACTGACAGAAACTTTAACATTACAAAATTTTCCCTTCTCCACTGTTCTTTAGAATTTCCCATAAAAGGGCAATAATTCTGCATCTGTCCTCTTTTAATTGACAGTATCCTATTGTCAAAAACCATTTGTAAAACTAGCTCCAGTTTTCTCTTCCTTTGTGAACTGGTCATAGCGTACACTTTGTAAAACCATAGGTGTGTACTAGATAATATGCTGCAGTATAGCATGATTAGGAGCCATCACCATTTGGACCTCTTTTTTGTAAAACTTCCTTGTGCCTTCACGATCTCCTTCAGTTAAATTATCTGTTATTTCCAACTGACAATGAAATGTTGCTGCACATATCTGACTTCATGTTTCCATTCACCATAGTACACAAGCTACACTGATTTCATGGTATTATACCTCATGTATTTTTTAAGTCTTTAATGGTGACACTAATCCCTGCAGTCCTTCCAGGATTATGGTAATCTACTTGATGTACTGTTTTCCCAAGTAGAGGCAGCAATAACTTCCACTTATCCTACTCAACCATAATATCATTTATTGAATAGCTTAGGAAGACAGTGGGATCCTGACAAGAACTGCATCATACATTCTGGAACACATGTAGTTATGTGGTAAATAACTACAGAATGAATTTGGCAGCATATTTTGAATAGGACATTGGCTACAAGTCAACTAATCATGCAAATTTCATAGGATTCAAATGAGACTAGAGCTCCACAGCAATGTTTCAGATATCCTGAAATCAATATCAGTTCAGAATCAGTGTCCAGAAATCTCTAGAATGTCTTATTATTGTCCTGTAATATATAATTACCGTGCAGAATGTCCATAAGTCCTGTGTGGAAAGGATGAAATATTAATGGCATATATTTCTGATAGTGCATGACATGATTCTTCCTACCAAGGAGCTTGCCTTCTTATTAATTCGAGAGGTTTTGGGCTCATAAAGAGGTTGATTTGAGAATTGGGTGGATTGTGAGTCTCTGTTTTAAAAATTTGAAGTATTATTTGCTCACGTGTTGTGAAAAAATATATAAACAGATATCTTATTAATTTGACTCTTACAAACATGATTAATTATTCAATGTCATATGTATTAGACCATTGTGATCAATATTTTTTCCTTCTGTCCATTACACCAAATATGTACTTTAGCAGTTGTGCATTGTCACTTGTCACCTGATACATCAAAATCTAGTTACACCTATTGAATTATTTAGTCTGTACAGTGTGGCATACATTGAAAAGCAAAATATTGCCCCTCACAAATCTGTGTCTTATGGTGCTGAATTATGATACACCTTCCAGACCCTTCCTATTGTGGAGGCATAAGATTTACCTCCTAAATCCTTGCAAGCATAACAATCACTTCATGCTTTTGAATTCCTTTATAAATTATAAATCAAATATTATCAGGTACCCTATCTCTTTTATAATAGACCATTTTTATTTCTATTTTATCAAATTTATCAAATAAAATATTGGTACCTTTTTTAATCTCCACAATCCACAACATTAAAGCAAGATTATATGACAAATGGGCTCATGAAGAAATTCAACCTGGTCCAATTTTGTGTTTCTTTCACTATTAGCCCAAATATTAAAATACATTCCTATACAGGTTCTCTGAAAGCCTACTTGTAAGAATTAAAAATCATAATAATTTCATTAAGAGTGTAGTGTTCCTTTCATGGACCATTTCCTGTACCTCAACTCTGTGGCTTCTGAGATTTGAGCCTGGATGTAAATTAAGAAAATAAAGTTTTGAGAGAGGGTCCTCAAGAGTATTATATATATATGAACAAATGTATATATCAAATGTATATATATATATATATATATATATATATATATATTTGATGTTAACCATTCTGGCTGAGCAAGATGGACTTTCATAATTATTTTGATTTGCATTTCCCTGATGATTAAAGATAATCATTTCTATGTTCTAATTTGGCATCTATGGTCTAAAGTGCGTACGTCGGAAACTTTAGGCTCACCGCAAGGACCGCGGCTTGCTCCCAGGCACCACATGCTGCGCCGTCCCCGCCATACATGAGGTTTAAAAAATAATTTTAAAAAATATAGCATTCTTTTTGAGAAGTGTCTATTCATTGAACTTGTCCTTTGGTTTTTGATGAGGTTGTTTGATTTTATGGGTCTAATATTTTGAGTTATTTGTGTCTTCAAAATATTAGTTTTTATCAGTAGAGTAGCTGAATTTTCCCCCGATTTTGGTGTTTGTTTCCTCACACTGTTGACTGTTTTCTTTGCTTTTTTAATTGGATTCTTCTCATTTCTTCAGCCTTAGTTTTATTTTGTGTTATTGGAATTTTGTTCTGAAAGTGTTTGTCTGCCCTGCTGGAGTCCACATTTTATTTTATGTTATCTTTCAGCGGTTTCACAATTTCTTTTGTAATATTTAGGATGTTAATTAATTTTAATTGAATTTCAGTATGAAGTGAGAGAAATGGATCAAGATTCACTCTTCTGCTTATGAATAACCAGTTTTTCAAAAATCATTTGTGAAAAAGGCTATCTTTTGTTCAGTGTGTGTTTTAAACACGTTGTTGAAGTGAGAAGGATAAAGATGTCTAGTGTTGTTTCATACCATCTAATCTATATGGCTTATTCATACAGAATATCTATTTAATGAGTATCATAATGTTTCTGCTACTATAACTTCACAACACAACTTGAAATCAGGGACTGAGACACGTGCCATTTTGTTTTGTTTGCTCAAAATTGTTTTGACTATTTAAGTCTCTTCTAATTATGAATAAATCTTAGGAAGTCTACTTTTAGTTATAAGAAAAAATGGTATTTTGATAGAAATTATGTTACACCCATAAAATACTTTTTGATAATGTGGCCATTTTCCTAACATAGATGCTCCCTGTGAAGGAACAAGAGATATCTTTCCATTTTCTAGTGTCCTTTCTTAAGAGTATCATAATTTTTAAACCTCTATAGAGATATTTCATCTTCTGGTTTAAGCTGTTTGATAAATTTTTAATTTTTGAAGTTACTATGAATGTTGTTGTTTTCCTGATTTTTTTTCTAAAATTTTAATTTTGTAAGTGCATGATTGCCATTTTTAATGATTACATTAATTACTAGGTCATACTGCATATATGTGATACATCTTAATTCCTTTTCTTTTATTATCTGATTCCTTTCTCAATAGTCTCATTATTATTGAATATCAAAGTGCTACTGATATGTGTATTTTGATCTTGTTCTTTAACTTTACTGAACATTTTCATTAAATCTGAAATGAGTCTGTTGGGTGTTTTCTGGGTCACCTTTTAAGAAAATAATAGTATCTGAAGAAAAAGATACTTTGACCATTTTTCCTGTTTGTATCCCTTTCATTTTATTCTACTGTCTGATTATTCTGGCTAAATTTCCAAGGTGTTATTACAAATGTAACAGTACTATAACCTTGGTGTTCATTGACATTTGGTTCTATGGGGATGAATGCACACTCAAAATGGCAATATCAAACAATTATTTGGCTAAAAAGTGTACATAGTCAACACCAATTTGTAATTTACTTCTGGAGTAACAAATAGATATGTAAGCCAGGGGTTCGATTCCCTGGGCCTGCCATGCCAGCTCCACCCTTGGGGCACACTGAGATGGCAATTGAGCCAGGGAATGGTGGCACATGTCTATAAACCCAGCTCTTGGGAGGCTGTAAACAGGCTGATCATTACAAGTCTGATCTCATAGTGAGACCCCAACACTCTGTAGACACTTCCGTAACAGTCAAAGGTAAAATAAATAAATGAAAATATATTTCCAACATTAAGAGATGTTGGATTTTTTCTCCTGGGATCTGCTATTTTCTTAGTAGAGTTTATTTTTTTCTTATACTATTAATTTCATTGTATGATATTCTGTTGCTTTTTAAAATTATTTCTTGGCTCACTTAAGCAAGGCATGTGTATTTAGAAAAGTTTCCATCTCTCCGAGATTATCCAACTTATTGAAAAAATGTTTTCAAAAGTTTATTTTGTTTATATTATTGCTACATTTTTTTAAATGGCCAGCTCAGCCCACCCTGTGGGAGGTTGGTGCAGCATGTGGTGCCAGGAATTGAACCGCAGTCCCTGAAGCTGCCTATGTTTTCCTAAGCAGGTGCTTTAGACCGCTGAGCCATCCCGCTGGCCCCACTGCATGTTTATGATACATATTAACTACAATAATCTGAGGAATTATCAAATCTTCACATCACATCTTGATCATTTTCACTGTTATTCACCTCCATCTTGCCATCTTCCCACTTTCCCACAGCCATTTCCCATCACCAAAATTTTGCCTCCTTGCTTTCTACCATTTCTCATTTATTTTGTTCTTCAAACCATTTATATTTTTGGCTCTCTTATAAGAGTGCATGTGTTGATTTCTTTATAATAGCCATTTTTTCTTGGGTGAGATGGTATCACAGTGTTGTTTTAATTTGCATTTCACAGATGGCAGCAAATGTTGGAGAGGCTGTGGGGGAAAAGGAACACTTCCCCACTGCTGGTGGGAATGTATACTGGTGCAACCATTGTGGAAATCAGCGCAGAGACTCCTTAAGAAACTAGGACTGGAAATCCCATTCAATCAAGCTATGCTACTGGGAATTTTCCCAAAAGAATTTGAAACATCATATCATAGTGATATTTGTGCACCTAAGTTTATAGCAGCACAACCTGTGACAGCCAAATCTTGGAAACAACCAAAATGCCAGTCACCTCAGGAATGGATGAAAATGATGCAGTGTTTTTATACAATGGAGTATTACTTAGCTATAAAGAATAATAAACCCACAGCCTTAATATATAAATGGATGCAACTTGAAGATATACTCATACGTGAAATAAACCATACCAACAAGTGTACATATCATATTGTCTCTCTAGTATAAGAATTCAAATGAATAAATAAAATGGAAAGGTATAACACAGTTAAATGGAAAATGAGAATGTAAAGATTAAACAACGAAGAGAAAGCAAGGAGAAAAGTTATAAAATATGGCAGGGGCAAAACCATACATTTATGTACACAAAATTGTTAAAGCAATGGTTCTAATAACCTTCATCAGGTTCTTGAAACTAGCAGTTAATTGGTAGAATTCTTACCCTGTCTAAATATATAAATGCTAATATGTGTGAACTAAGCAACTACACTGAGCATAACAATGTGTAACACTAAAACTGTGCTTGGAATCACTATCATCCTGGTCTTCTAAATGCATACTGCTTCTAATGTTATAACAATTATTGCTATACTCTCTTTCAAGTAAATCTTTGTTTTTTTTAATAAAAAGGTAATAAAAGAGAATAAGAGACAATAAAAAATGCAGTAGGATTGTTCTGCAATTTTGTATATGGTTAAATTTCTAAATTTCTCTGTAAAAATTTGTAATTGCTTTTTTACATTGTATAGGGATTTATTAGAATATCAATGATTGATGGAAAATACCTGTTCAATGTTATATCTAAGTCATTTGATATTCAGGAAGACAGTGATGTTACGCTCAAGGGCCTATGTTATAGAGTAATAATATCATTAAGCTTCTCTTCTGGAGCATTAATGACTTAAGTTTGCAGACCAAAAAATTAGAGAAAAAGTAGGGTTACAACGACAGCCAATATTTTGGCCCTAGCCCTTCAAGGCCAGTGAGGACACAAGACATAAGAAAACCTGTACTATATCATCCTGTAACTCAGTGGTGTCCCAAATTTTCTGATCAAGGAGATTATGTGGCTACAGAGAAAAGGATTGACGATGTATAGCATACCTAAGGAGAGTCACGTAGAGAGAAAACATTCTCTCAGGCTTTCACAGAGGGTAAATTTGTCAAGTAATGGCCATGACTCATCTCGATGGCTGACACTGAAAAAAGTTCTACAAACTGCTGTACCTGGTTTCAGGGTAAATCTTGAGGGGCTTTGACTGACCTTGTCAGATAGAATAGTTACATTTTTTGTCATATAGGTCTAGCTTTAAAATGTTCTTGACCATCCAGCAGAAAAGTCTAACCACGAGTTATAAAAAGGAAATCCATATTAATATGCTAAGCTTTCAAATGCTCAAGTCAACCACTTTGGACATTGCCAGTTGTGCTGATAACGCACTACTACTATGGACTATTGGACTATATATACAGCTAATTTTTCTTAGTTCAAAGAAAATAAAGTTTTGTACTAATAGTGTTTAGAAAAAATATGTTTGCATCTTGTACTCTAAACAACTACTATGAAAACAACAATATGCAATGTATTAATTATTGTAACTGTCCTACTAACCTGTTTTGCAACTTTCTCACTGTTATTCATTTCTCATTAAATGAAATAAAATTAAAAAAACAAATCAAAGAACAAGTCTGTGCCAATGAAACTTGTCCTCTATGACTTTTCTATGTGTGTATTTAGGGCAGTTTCTACTGAATGTTCAGGTTCTCACTACATAGAATGGACTCATAGTGATTCTCCTTTTGATAGTCTCCCAAGCACTGGAATTACAGGTGCATACCATCACAAGCAGTTTCAGTCTCAGTCACGTTGCACCCCGTGGGCAGGGCCAGGATGTCCTCCACGTCTTAAGAATAGTCACTAAAAGGGCCAGCCCGATAGCTCAGTAAACTAAAGTGCCTGCTCAGACAGAGAGCAGCAGCCAGGGTTTGATCTCTTGTGTGCCATGCCAGTCGTGCTCCCATAGCATGCTGAGACAGTGATTGAGACTGGGTGTAGTAATCCCAGTGCTTGGGAGGCTGAAAACAGGAGAATTACTACAAGTGCAATCTATGGAATGAGACCCTGTAGACCTTATATTAAGTACATAAAAAAGAATGATCACTGACCTAATATCTTTCATTTAGTGAAAGGAGTCCCATGTTCCTTCATACAGGTATATATATTTTCTGTCTGAGTTAGATTCAAAAACACCCATTTTACTGAGGTTTTGATTAAACTCTATCGGGAGCATTCTAATATTACTCTTTTTATCACTATTTTCTAAAGTCAAATAAGAAATACACACAAAATAGACAAAGTATGAGGTGTTGTATTGGTATTATGCCTGGCAGTGTTATTATCAATTGAAGCCTTTATAGGACTAGCTTCCAGTGTCTGAGGAGTAGAGGGCAGTTGAAGAAAGTGAATTTTAGGCAGTGAAGCCTCCATATCAGAGCTGAGTGCAAGAGTAGAGTTGGGTTGCAAGTTTTCAAAAGCCAAGGGAATCAAATTACACAGTGACCGCATACTTAAAAAGGGATAGCTTCACCTTCTTGATGAGCTCTGTGTAGAACACTTATAACTTGTTTCCAAGCTTTTAAGTTCAACACATCCCATCCCTTAGGCTGAAACAAATAACACTGCCCCTTTGTAAGAGAAAACAATTCCTCAAAACTCTTTGGTTTCACTTTTACTCCCATTCACTTGAGCAATGTCCAAGTAAAACTGGTATGTTAATTTTCTATTGAATGGGAGTCTTCCTTTACCTTGAGTTCTTCCACTGGCCTCTCCTACTCTGGGTGTATCACAAACCAACAGTTCAACTGGCGTTATATTTACAGTTACTCTTCTCTTGTTGAGCCCCACAACTTGGCACCACTTGTTACAGCTCAGTTATAGCTGCGAGAAGAACAACAGCAAGGCTGGATTTAATCAGCCACGAGGGACTCAGAAATCTTGTCTATCTGAGCCAGAAACTGAACAAGCACAGCATATTTATTGAGAAGCTTAGAAAATATAAATCATTGGCAAAGGGAAATGTATAAGAAGCCTCCTAAATTACAAGATTCTGATCAGTCACATAATTCAGTTATCTTAAGCCTTTAAAGTATGCAAGATTGTTCGAACCACAGTCCTACAAAAAAAATATTGTATTTCCAGAATAGAAATTTCTGTAAAAGATAATACTTGTTGTTCTTTTATATTATATATAACTAAACTGAAACGTCTAATAAATCATTCCATTCTAAAAAATTAAATAAAGTATGCAAGATTTCTTCCTCTGATCTCTAAAGACAGTTCTGAGAAAATAGACAGGATTGTTCTGTCTCTAACAGTTTGCTGCCAGTTAGGGTACATCAGTTTGATGCATGTGCAAAGTAAAACATCCTCTTCTCTGTTTTCCCTGAACTCCATCCTCAGAGGTCTGTCATGAATCACAACAGATTGCCTATATTTCTAAAAAAAATTAACTATGTTTAATATGTCTATTTAATATCATTCCAATTATATTCTTATAATATACAAATTGGTGTAAATTTTTAAAACAAGTTTCAAATTATAAGATATGTGATTGGTTCCATAGAGGTGGATGTAATTGGTAGTAGTTCTTTCCTTGGACAGAGCAACAGGGAATGTTCTTGATATGTTAAGTAGGTTGAAAAGGGAAGAAATATAAAGCCAAGGTGAAATTACAAGGGAAAAGGTATCTAGAACCTCAAATATCAATGATTAGAAATAAAACTATCCACATCATATCATACACAAAAATCCCAGAAATTAATCACAAAGGGAGAGTACTAAAAACTGTTAGAGAAAAAGAGCAAGCAATACATGAAGGCAATCTTATGAGTGTAACAACAGTTTTCTCAGCACAAATTTAAACATCAAAGAAAACTTAGAGAGATAATATTCAAATTCTAACAGTGATGAATTCTTAAAACAGAATTTAGCTGCCTGTAAAATTCATGAACACAGCAAAACTTTCCATTGCAGTGTATAACTCTAAGTTAATTTCTTACCACTAAACAACATTTCAGAAAATCCTTAAGAGAGTAGAAAATAGATACAAAAAGTAGATACAGATAAACTACAAGCAACAGAGATAAAAGAAAGTAGTTGTTTAGTTGGGATATTAGTTAAACAACCGAGAATAAAAGGAATAATCATTGTAAAAATAATGCGATGGCAAGAATCCGTAAATAATTCACAATAATTGTCAATCAAAAGACATCAAATAGTAGATTGCCTAGAAAACAAAACCAAGCCCTACATATGTATAAGAAATACTTTGCATCCCAAAGTAAAACAAACAGAAAGTGAAAGGATAAAAAATATTACTCCATGCAAAGGGTAAGCACAGAGATAAGGCAAATTAAGCAGATATGGCACAGGTCCTGAATAGTTAACCTAAAGTAGAGTAAAAAGTGGGGTTTAAGGGGTTAATACACCCTAGGGCACAAATGATTAGCTTAGGCAAACTGTCAGAGACAAATGTAGTGCAAGGGACAAAGAACAGATTCCTAAACAAGTGGGAAAGTCCTTGGAGGAAGTGAAATGCAAAAGAAGCAGCTTGTACTCAGGCCATTATTTCCTACCTGCATCAGGAGAATTTCTCAATTCTTTCACGGTCACTTGATCCAAAATATTTATAAAGGTCCAATGGACTTAAACATATATTTGTTTCTCCCTTATGGCAACTCTCCCTGACTAGCAAGTTTTTCTATTTATTCTTTTAAAAAATATAAATTATTTGGCCATTCCACAGCATTTACTGTTCACTGTTTTGTTTGCTTCCATCTTTATTGCCCAAAAGCATGTAACAGAGAACACAGGGAGCTGATCATAAATGGATCTTGAAAGCAAGCAAATATAGGTATCTTATTTTCAGGCATAACTCACTTTAGACAAAATCAAATAGCAGAAAACTAAAAGGTGACTACATACTGGAAAATGGAACAATGCATGTGAAACATGAGTTGCAAATATTTATGCATCAGAAGTCAACACCCAAATTCATAAAACAAAATTTAATACACA
>PVKN010033465.1:0-12032 GCA_004027915.1 Capromys pilorides
CGTAAAAAAATGCATCTGGAAGATTTTTTTTTTAAATTAAGTTTTATTGAAAGTATTTCATTATTTGACCAATCTTACATACCTATATCTATTAATCTAAAAAAATTTGATGATGAAGATATGTAATACAACCATTGTTAAATTTTTGTTCTTGTTTTGAGATTCTGTACTATATGTACTCTTGCTTGTTACTGTTTTTCTATCTTTGTTTCTGCTGTTTTTACTCTTTAAAATAAAATTAAAAAAAAAAAACCTGGAAATATTAAAAATAAGCACATGGGTGTCCAGGATGATTCCTCAGAATTTAATAGATCAAAGAGACAATGGAACCTGAGTAAATATCCCTGAGTGACCATTAACAGCTTACAGTTTCTCATGTGTAAAAAAAATAATAAAAATACTATGTCATTAAGTGAGTTAACATATGAGCAGCTCTTGGAATAGTGTTTTATATTCAATGATTGTCCTAAAAGTTTTAGCATGTATTCATATTTTGAATAGAGTGAATTTTCTTTGTAGAGTTAAACTACAAAATGAGAAGACATAGTGATATGGATATATATAGAGAGCTTTCTATGTCTTCATTGTTTTGTGTTTGTGTCCCTTATTTGACAAAATTTTGGCTACATGAAGGAGTGAATGGAATGGAAAAATGTTGCTAATACCAGACAGTTGGGCTATGGTTTTATCAAGAGCCTGGAAATAGGGAAAGATGGGATGTAGATACCTACAAGAGAAATGCCTTGAAAAAGAAGACAATGTTGCATCCTTCGATTTGGAAGAAAGGCGATGTGGGGGGCTGGTGCACTTACAGATGTGGTCCTATGTTTGCCTTCGTTTCATGAGGCTGAGATGACAAAGTACAGCTCATGCATTAATGAGAGCAGGGAAGGACCTACCCCGAGTCATCTGAAGAGACTGACCTATTGGAAGAACAGCACTGCCCATTTTTTATGGCTGTATATTCAAATGTCTGTTTGGTGGAGGAGAGAATTTAGAGATTCAGATTTATTTAAGTGAGCATTTTCCAAGAACCACAAATATATAAAGGGAGAAAAATAGATGGAAACAAACAAAAGTTCATTAAGTTGATGCAAACTGTCTTGAGCCAGCACTGCTTTTGATGTCCTGGGTGGGAGTGGAGGTGGGGAAATGGCAAGAGAATAAGGAACTAAAGATAAGAGATGGAAGTTGAGGTTAGATGGAGCCCTCTCTCTCCTGATGGAAGGAGAGAAACTACTCTACCACCAAGGCAAGAAAGGTTATACATTTGACAAAGTTAGTATCAGGAGACACAGGGTTGCATAGCAGACTAGTGACTGGAATTGTCTTGGGCAAGGTCTTTTTCAGCACCGAAGCAGCTTGATTGCTTTAGACACTCTTCATTTTCAGACCAGCCCTTCCTTATCCCACATTTATATGGCCCCACTCAATTTCTAGCTTCACCTACTCCCTATAAGAAACATTTTAGATTGACAGGCAAGCAGATACACTTAGAAGTGAAGTGTTATGTAGAGTTACAAAGAAAGGTCCAGGGATTCAAGATAGCTTGAAATTCAAGAACAGGTGGAGGGGAAGAACCAATTTGTTAGATCAGGGATGCTGAGTTTCCAGCTTTAGACTTAGGAGTGCCAGCAACATTACTATAGAAATTCTCATAGGTGTTCTTCCAGACTTCTTAGATAAAAGCAAGATAAGACATTCAGAATGTTAGACATGTATCTTAGCTCTAAAGTGAAACAAACAAACAAACAAAAAACCTCAAAAGCAATCAGCTCTTCATTAATCATATGTACGACCATAAAAGTGAGGCTTTTAAGGTACTGTTAACATTAACTTAGTTTTTCAACTAAGCTGTGCTACAAACATGATGCACATTTAGCTGAAGCTATACTTGACTTTTCATCTTTTCTTTGTCTTTTTCATCATTTCAAGATATGGAACAATACTTCCTCATCATGCCAAGCTGTGTCAGCCACAACAGCTCCAGGTCAGTCCCATGACTAAGGAGGTGAACAATTCATCTTCCAGAGTGCTGTGTTGCCAAGCTATGCTGAGCTATGGATACATCAGTGTGAAGTATACTTTGACTTTAATACTTTCAGGTTATCATGGGTTATAAGAACATAACCATTTTATATGTTGAGAAGCATCTTTGAATGGCTGCATCCAACGTAGATATAAAGAACACTGATGATTAAAAAGTACATCTCCAAAATGATAGAGGACCCAAAATAACTAACAGAAGCATTGCTCATCACTTGGCTGGAATAATACACCCAGAAAGTGGGGAAATGCACTTCATCCAGTGAAGTCGTAGCTCTTATTTGCAAAAAGTGCTTTTGGGTAAAATGAGTAGCTAAGAGGAAAGCTTGAAGTCAGGTGTTTTGAATAGATAAGTGTACAGACAAAATTCTCTGTGACTCAGTTGTAAAATGAGACACTATAGAGCCTATGTTGTAGTGTCTTAATGAAAATTAAATGAATTAATATTTGTGAAGCCTTTAGGACAACATCACTTACATTGTAAGAGTGCATAAAAAGCTCTCAGATAAAAAGATTTAATAATACCAATTAAAGGATGCATCAGCAATAGCAGTAGCAGAGATTTTGGAATTACTAAAGATTTCACACATAGTTCTTTAGTCTCAATATTCTGTAATATTTCACACAATGCTTGTGTGTCCTGATAAGTGGACTCAAACTAGTTCAGATTATTAAAGGAACTTTTATAAAGCTAAGGGAGCTGAATTTCGTAATGCTGCCTCCTGCCCATGGATTTATACAACTGCCCCAACACTGGCCACAGGTTCACAGCATGCTCAGCCATGTGTGTCTAATTCTGCTCGAGAGAATGTATTCAGCCACTGGGCACTGGGGTGGCTTCCATGCTGATCTCTTGGCACTTAAACTTAAAGATTGCCTTTTCAACTCACAAGCCTTCTGCTACTGCTGCTCCTGCCTACTCCTGTTCCCATCAAGGTTTCAGAAACATTCCTACCTGAGCTCTATTCACTCTTGAATTGCCTACTCGAAGTCATTATATTTTGCAGTCTTTCATCATGCTACTAAATCTATCATTGTCCTAACTACCTATATTCCACATTCAGTATTTATCCTTCTCTTATCCAACTTCCCAGAAGATTTATTGTATTAGACTATTTCCTCATTGTCAAAAGTATTAAGTCTGAGAAGGATTCTTTTTCTTTGGCTATCTGAGGCTACCTTAAAGGAGGGTTTAGTACATGTGTGGAACTGGGGATCAAACCATGGTATAAAGCACCATTATGTAGGGATATATATATATATATATATATATATATATATATATATGAAGAAAGAAAGAAAAAAGAAAAAGTATTAGCTTTGAATTTCCATCACACTGGCTGAGATTTTTCATTCCTCCTCTTTAGACTTTCTCAATATCTTTTATTGGACTTCAACTCTACCTATATCTCAATAACTTGGAATCTTAGTTTTGCAGACCAGTTCAGCTAGTGAGCTGTCGTAATAGTTTTGGATATAGCTATTAATGCACATAGAAAGTTTTACTTGCATTTCTGTCTTTATTTAATAGCATCTTGTAGCATTTTGTCTGTTACCACATTTTGTTTTTTTATCAATGTTTTCAACATAAAATGGCAATGCTGGCATTTTGTCTATATGTGTTTCATCTTTGACAGGATATTCACTATATTTAGTTCTAATACTGGATCATTCATTCTAGTTGCATTATCATTTCACGTTTCTTCTAGTCAAATAATGACTCACATTGCTGTTTTCTTCATCAACTGAATCAAGGAGCCCTGCATTCCCTGTGCCTGCATCAGCGGATTCTTGCTCCATCTCACTGTCACAGGAACTGTAGCTCACATAGCCAATATCAGTCTTCATCTTCATCACTATCATCACCCAGCACACCACTCTTGTTATGAAATCATGTATTTTACCATAATGGGTCATCTTCGTCATTCATGTAGGAGTAATCTGACAATTCACTTTTGACCTCTTCCAAAACTTGCAAATCTGATTTTTCAAGTGCCACTGAACTAAATGGGGCTACTTCTAATAGAAAAAAATCAAAAGACAACTTTTAAAAAACAAATTTTGGGGTGGTGGGTCTATTAGACTCTGTGATACTTGGGTAACCAACAGAAATTCAACTGAATGGATCATAAAGATGTATCCAGAGCTTGTTTTGACACTTTTGCACATGTGGAGACTCCCTGCTGTTCAGCATTCTAATAAGGTAAAATTAGAACCTCAGGGAAAGGTACTGAGACACCAAGCTGGCTACTATAATGCTAAAACATATAAACTTACAGTAGGAAATAAAGGGATGGGTCCACTGGACCCAGGTTTATGCCTCAGTTAATCCAGGCAAGTAGACAATTACCATTAACTCTCCCAGTGTGTTTTGGGTCTACTTAACAGAGAAGAGTCCAAATCTATCTCCACATTCCATCTCAAATTACCATCACTTTTGTCCAGGAGAGTATCATGTTCATCCAGAGGAGGCCAGAACCTTACTCACAGATTCTTTTCTTCCCTATATTTTACTCAGCACACAAACTGGCACTTGTGGGACATTAATGAGAAATTATTCCTTTACTTAAATCTTTAATGGCTTAGTATTTCCTTAAAATAAAATTAAAACGTTCAGGACTGATGTACAAGTCCCAGAATGATCATTCTACTCTGGTCGTCATTGTCATCCTAATGTCCCTTTCTCCTGGTTGTTTAGCAGGCCTCTTTGTAGTTCTCTCAGGTCTAAACATGGCAAACTTTTAATAATTCATTTCACTGATGTAACCTGTGACTATATATGTCAATGCTTAAATTGGACAATATTTACCATAGTCAAAGTCACACTGAAATTATTCCTTCTGAGAAGACTCCAGCCCATTTTTCTTACTACTTGCAAGGCAGTTCTGGAAGCCCGCTTTCTTGAGTGTTTTCAGTTTTACTGTCGTGGCTGTCTCAGGGCCTCAAGTTGGTTCAAAATCTTTACTTTTCATAGTCATTTTGCACTTTGAGAAGGAGTTTCATGGTTCGAGGTGTGGTGAATAAAGTATAGTAGTCTCATTTTTCATTACCTTCTCCGCTCTACTCGTTTATTCATCTATGTTATGTAATAAGGTTAATGAATAAAAGGGAAAATATATAGACTCTTACATTCTAGTAGTGGCATGAGGAGGAGAAATAAGTCAAATAGTCAACTGAAATGTATCAGATTTTATTAAGTGTTACAAAGAAAATAAGGCTGGATAAAGGAGCAGGAATGCTATGGAGAGAGATGTTTCTGTTTTTTTTTTTTTTTTTTTGGATGGAACATTTGAATTTCTCTAATAAAATGCTGCTTGAGTAAAGACTCCAGGGAAGCTACCGAGATACCTGAAAAAAGTATTCAGACTCTCAGGGAACAGCAGGTAGAAGATCACAAGGGTCAGAGGGGTTAGAGATATCTGCATCCCAGACAAAAGTGTAGTGAAACAGGTGCTGGTGATGAGAACAGCAAGAGAGACGCTCACATAGGACTGCAGACCACTGGATAAAGGGACCTTTAGTGCTGCTCTGACTTTGTGAGGTTTTAGCAACAGCATTATATGAACTGATTTGTGTTAGAATAGTCACATGCAGTGCCCTGCAAGGTAGAGGCCCCCATGAAGAATGCATGAGCTCCCACACAGAGACAAGAGCTACAGCTAGGATCCAGGAGTGACCCGACCAAGTCGACCAGGTCAGGTGGGCAGCAGAGGAGAGGCTATGCATGAGTCGAATGCTGGAAATATTGAGTTTAGAAATGAATTTTCTGATGCTTTGGTTAGTGGTTATGAAAGGGATAGGAAAGACACCAGCATGTTTTACTAAATTCTGGAACTTCAGATCTGGGTAAAAGAAAATGTTTTGTGGGTTGGAAGTGTAAAATTGGAAACATATTTTGTACAAGTTCAATATGACACATCAATAATGAACCAAGTGTTAATTTGAATAACAGTTTTATGGTAATTCTGAAGATGAGAGGAGAAATACTGATTAGAGATACATGTCATTAGTCATGTAAAGAAATAATTAATATTATGAGATAGTTTAGGCAACTGAATAAATGAAGATTTTTCAAATAAATTCAATACTGAAAAGATGTTTATGTTGCTCATATAAATAAGACACTAAACCAACAAAGATGTCTGTATATGCCAGAATCTTCAGACTTTTAAGAAAACAATGTATCCTTTAAGACAGACAACAATGTAAAAATATTTTTCAAAATCACAGAAATTGTGGCACATAGGTGCCTTAAAGCACAAAAGAGAAGTTTAAAACTATCTCTGATTACATGTATCTGAGAAAATATTAGTGTTTCAAACCATGGTAGGATGCTTGAAGGGAACAAGAGATGTTCAAAGAGCTTAAGTTTCACTATGTTTGTAGGAGGATGAATGAAACAGAACCTTGAGTGTGTCAGTTGGGATTCACAGGAGGAGTGTGTATGTGTGTGTGTGTGTGTGTGTGTGTGTGTGTGTGTGTGTGTGCGATTTACAAGATGGGATTACAAAGGTCACTTACAAAATCAAATGTGGAAAATCCAAAAGGACCCTTTGAAGAGTTTGTGCTCAAAATCTACAAATAGACTTCTAAAATGATGACAAGAAGTAGAGGTCCTTTAAAGAAGCAGAATATTACCTTCTTCTTTCCCTTTTTATTCAACTGGGCCACAAGCCTATTGGTTGGTGCTGTTGTAAGCAGGTGAATGAGATAGAAATATCATAGGCAGTTGAACAGGGCTAAGCATTCCAGGATGGCCTCACAAACTGACAGAGACAGATGCTCCTGCTGTGGGCCAAACCTAAAGACCAAAGATTGAACAAGTGCTTACCACTCTAAAGATAAGCATCTGGGATTGAATATCACATTGAGGAAGCCAGGAGGCGTCATTAATCCAACTGCTATCTCTTGGCTGACAGATAAACTCCTGTTCTATATTCGTGCCCATTTGCTACATGACTTGCTTCCCCATTGGTCCTGGATTTAATTATTTTTATCTCAGCAGTGGTGCTTGTAATCTTGTTGTTTGACCATAATTTTGTCCCACCTCATGTCCACCTAAACAAGTTCCCATTTTCTCCATCTTAGACCCACATGGTTTTGCCATATAAAAATGCCTGGAAGAGATGGCTTCCCACTGTTACCTACTCAGGTCCCCTTTCTTGTCCCTTCTCAGACAGATGCTTTCTTTCCTTAATAAATATTCTGTTAACCTCCGTTTGTTCCTAAAATTTGTTCTTTGGATTTAGAGAACACGAACTCATCCCAGGTACCTTTTAGGTCAGGAGTTTCATTCCCCTATATCAGAGACAGCTATATCCAGCATGGAACTTCTCTCTGTAGTAAGTCAATGATTTAGATACCCAGAACTGTACTACCCCAATCAGTAAGGGATTTCTCGTTCATGTTTATACCACAGCTATGACAATGAGACAATGAGGGGTAAATAAATAATTGGAAAAGCTTTTTTATAAAAAAAAATGAAAGATTTAGAAGAAAGAAGAATCTGCTTGGTATCAGGATGTCTTAAAGATCTAAAAGAAAATGATTTTACTAGGAAGCATTTCATTTTCATCATTCATTGACTCAGAAAGTAACACTTACTTTTTTTTCCCATTCTGGGGATCAAACACAAGGCTTTGAATATCCTAGGTATGTCCTTTATCATTAAAGCTCTATCCCTAGTCTTCTTTTTTACTTTTAATCAGGGTATTATTTCATGTAATAATCCTATAAAGGACAATAATGAAAAATTTTACCTTTTGGAAAATTTATAGCAATTTCAAGAGGTGATCAGTATTACTAACATGTGAAAATATGTAAAGAAAAATTTTAACTCTAGATCAATATAGTATCTGGAAAAAGCTGGGCTAGGGAAAAATCTAACCACGGCCCCCTATGCAGATGGAAAGTATTCAAAACCTCCAACAATAGCCACTATAGAGTTTTAAATTTTGGTTTCAATCTATGGGTTAAAAACTTTATTATAATTACAAGAAATGCCATTAACATTAGAAGCATAAAAGTGGAAATTATCAAAATTAGAAGCTAGATGATGGGGAGGTGTAAGTTAAGGAATGGTAGAGGCACAGAGAATCTTGTTGCATAAGGACAAATTTTTGTATTTTTCTGAAATAAGTAATAAGGCTGTAAGCGAGCTGTTTAGCTATATACTTTGCTACCATATTAACTGTCATGGAACATGTGGAGTAATGGACTCTGTCACAAATGTTATGTTTTTATTGCTCAGCAGTAAGCAGCACTGAAGTAATTTGAAGTCTTAGCTGTTTTCTATGTTCCAGTAACAAAATAGTGGAGAACAGATGCTTTATAATGAAGAGATATTTATATGGCTCACAGTTTTGGTGGTTGAGAATTCAAAAAGAGAAAGCCTCACAAGGTTGTGAAGCCTTTATGACGCTCTTATGCTACACATCATGGCCAGTGGCATCAGAGTAGAAGATGGAGAAGAGGGAGAGACCATCCAGTGAGGTAGGAAGCCAGAGGGATTCAGGGCCAGGCTTACTTTCTATATAACAGTCAATGGTCTCTTCTTGAGGGACTCCTGCAAGTACTACATTATTCCGTTCTTAACTACCTTCCCAAAGGCCCAATTTCTTAGCATTTCCAACTCTCCCCAGAGCCACCACAGTAGGGATCAAACTTTTAGCAATAATATTTTGAGCAACACACTCAAGTCATAAACTGCATATGACTTTGTTTCTTGTCACCGAAGTATGTGTATTCCTCACAATGCAAAGCAAATTCTTTTCATGCCAGCAGTCCTGAAATCTTAATTTGCTCTAGCATTAGCTCAAAAGTTCAAGTGCACTATTTCATATCAGTCTCAGGATAAACTCCTTCCAGCTGTGATTTTTAAAAAATGTATTTTAGTAGAGATTATAGGGTTTCACTATGTAGATTGGACTTGTAGTGATTCTCTTGTTTTCAGCCCCCCAAGTGCTGGGATTACAGGTGTGCACCACCATGCCCAGTCTCAATCGCTGTCTAAGTGTGTCCTGGGGGTGGGGTCAGCACAGCACAGCAGGGGATCAAATCCTGGCCATTGCACTCTGCCAAAGCAGGTTCTTTAGTCTGCTGAACTATCTGACCAGCCCCCAGTTGTGATCTTATAGATGGAGAACCAGGTATATATTTCTAAGATACAAAAACTAGTATAGGAATAGGACAGACATTCTTATGCTAAAAGGAATAGAGACTAGAAAATGTAATTAGCCTATGCAAGACCAGAACTGAGCAGGGAACATTAAATCCTGAAGCTTTAAATTTGGCCTCCTGTGCACAGTGGAACTCAGGAAAAGAACCCCTGGCCCTAAGCAGCTGATCACCATTCTGGCTTTGCTTTCACTGCCTATGGCTTTTCTATTCTGAGGTCTCAAGATAGTGATCCAACTCCATGGCCTCCTGTGCACTCTAATGGAGCATCTCTGTGGCAGCTCAGCTTAGCCTCCTCAGTGTAGGACTTGGGCAAACCTATTACACTTGCTTTACAGGCTGGCTAAGGTTGCCAAGAAGTTATCACTTTTCTCTGTGCCCATATGAACCATCAGAACTATGTGGAAACCAAGGTCTTCCACTTGCCCCCTTCAGAGTGTCAGCACAAGCTAAGCCTAGTCCCCTTGAGCTATAGATGAAACAATAATGAAGCACATTACCAGCAAAAAAGAAGCCCAATCCTCAAGTGACCTGAGTAGTAAGCCCATGAGGAACACTCCCAGTCACTTTTCTGAAATAGTTCTGAACCTATGATGGGAGAGGTGGTCTTGAAGTCTTCCAAGATGCCCTCCAAGCTTCTCTCCCTTTGTCTTAGTGCAAAACACATGGTTCCTTCTGCATCTGTGCTTCTTTCTGTAGCCCTTGGTTACTGGGCTTTACATGTATTTTCTGTAGTATTCAGGGACTTCTTCCCTGGTCGGGTTGTGGATTTTGCAAATATTTCTTCTCTGTTTAGTTTGTGCCCAACTCCCATGTAATCACACTGAGGGTGGCCAGTGGTACCCATGTCATAGATTGAACACATTTCTGTTTATAAGTATCCTCTACCAAATATCATAGGTTATTACTCTCAAAATTACCTTCCATAAAGCTCTGGAGTATTCAGAGCATACACACATAGCCAAGTTCTTTGCAACAATGTGAGAAAGGGCGCCTTTACTCTAATTTTGAAGAGTTTTTCTCATTTCCATCAGGATTCCAGTCATGATCACTTATTCAGTCTGTATGCTGAATCTAGTAAGTTCCTCACTTCCTTGCTCCCAATGTCCTCATCAGAATTTCCATGATGCTTCTTTTATAGCAGACTGGGCTTATTCTACTCAGGTCCTCCAAATTCTTTCAGTCACCCAACTCTCAGTTCTAAAGTTGTGTCTACATTTTCAGCTCAGGTTATGAAAACAACTCAATTCCTTAGTCCCATTTTTGTCTCAGTTGCTTTTCTCTAGTTGCTGATGCAAAATACCCAATGCATAAAATTAAGGAAGAAAAGGTTTATTTAGCTAAAAGTTAGTGGAGGTTTAGTCTATCCTTGTCTGGCTTCAAGACAGAGTGGCACATAGAAGAAGATTGCTGTTCATGGTGGCAGAAAACAGCAGAAAGCAAAGAGGTGAGCAGCAGTGGTGGCAGCTACCAAGCCTCTCTCCCCTGCCCACATTGTATTCAGGTTATCTGTTGCAGGGTGGGTCCATGGATCATGAATTAATCACACACTCTTGAAGCTTGCACCAGTGACTGCATGAGGTTTTGGGGGACAACTAGACACAAATTATAACAATTTCCTTGTCTTTGAATTCTTCTAACAAAGCAATTACAGTAAGACAACAAAGGCTGAGTATTTTGTAAAGAAAAAGGGTCTCATTTAGCCTTTTTCAGTCTGAAAATAGAAGATGATAGCTATATTGGTCTGGCATCTAGTGAGAGCTTTCTGCCTACATTATGTGACCTGTGACTGTGTGACAGAGAGGTCGCATGGCAAGACAGAGAGATGGGCATCAAGTTCACACTTTTCATAATGATTGCAGGCACAGGAAGTAGGCAGGACCTGAAAGGACTACAGCAATCCTTCCCAAAGTGTTGCCTCCATGACCTGACTACCTTGGAGTAGGCCCTGCTGCAGAGAGGTCCCAACAGCTGCTAACATTGCCTGCATTAGTCACACTTGCCATGGGTGGGACCAGTTAGCTGACATAAACAGCTCACAGGAGGGGAACTTTATTTAGACTTCAGGAGTTTCAGTTGACTGATTCTACATCACAAACTTTGTGGTGAAAGGTCAGGGCAGAGGGAAGTTTCTCAAGTCATGGTGTCCAGAAGCACAGAGTTGGCAAAGAGCCCAGAGAGGGAGGGAGGAGCAGAAGCCAGGTTAGTTCTTGAAATCACAACCTCATGACCCATCCAGATACAACCAGATGTGTCTTTACCTAGCCTTTTTGCATCTTTTAATCCAGTCAAGTTGACAATCAAAGTTAACCTTCACACTATCTAAATGGAGGCTCAGCTCCATTCTATGAACCTTTGAAGGTTATACCCAAACCGTATGCATGCCGAGGCATATCCAAATCACACACTACCCCAAATGGTTTTATGAGTATAGTGTTCATAAACATGAATTACAGGACAACCGGAACTAGTGACAATAAAAATTATATAATTTGAGGAGCAAACCTAAACTTAGTGTGGGGAAAGGAGGAACAAAATAATAATTTTAACCTTATATTGTTTTATGCATTTTGATTTTCATTCATATGTACATTAATTTATTGAAAAATAATTTTATCATTAAAAACTTAAAAATCTTTGAGGAGTTTTTTTAAATCAAGGAACTGCTTTAGAAGAGAGTTGTTTTTAGGGTTTTCTACTTCAGTGTGTATATGGAGTATGAGTATTTACATATGAGTGAGAAATCTATCAGTCTATCTATCTATCTATCTATCTATCTATCTATCTATCTATCTATCTATCATCTATCC
>PVKN010033466.1:0-12037 GCA_004027915.1 Capromys pilorides
TTGGGCATTGGGTTTTGTTTACTCTTCCTTTTCTAGTCAGTTTAGGTGGTGTGTAAGAGTATTTATTTGTTCCCATTCTCTTTTCTTAGTGTGTGAGTTCAGAGCTATAAATTTCCCTCTAAGAACTGCTTTAATTGCATCCCACAAATTCTGGTAGGTTGTGTTTGAATTTTCTTATTGCTTAATTTCTTTTTAAATTTCATCTGTGACCCACTGGTTGCTGAGGAAGATGTTGTTTAATTCCATGTATTTCTAGGTTTCTTGTGATTTCTTTTGTCATTTATTTCCAGTTTCATTGCACTATAGTCAGATAATATGCATGGGATAATTTCTGTTTCCTTGCATATACTTAAGCATGACCTATGCACTAGTATATGGTCTATTTTGGAAAATGTCCCGTGTGCAGTTGAAAAAGTGTGTATTCAGAAGTGGTTGAGTGGAACACTCTATGTATGTTCACTAAGTCCAGTTGTTCCAAGATCTGGTTCAGTTCTACTACTTCTTTGCCAATTTCTTGTCTACTTGACCTATCTTTTTGGGATAAAGGGGTGCGAAGGTCTCCTGTTAAGATTGTGATATTGGACATTATGCTTTTCATGTTCATTAAGATTTGTCTTATACAACTTGGTGCTCCCATGTTGGGTGCATATGTATTTATGAGTGTTACCTCATTGTCTTGAATTTTTCCCCTAACCAGTAGGTAGTGGACTTCTTTATTTCATTTATCAATCTTAGTTTGAAGTTTAGACTGTCTGCAAACAGGATTGCTGCCCCTGCTATTTTTGAGGTGCTGGGGCAGGTAGTATTGTTTTCCATCCTTTAACTTTTAACCTATGAGTTTCTTTACGAGTTAAGTGCTTTTCTTGTATACAGCATATTGTTGGATTTTGCTTCCTTATTCACTCTGTAAGTCTATTTCTTTTAATTGGAGAATTGAGTCCATTTACATTGATGATTATAATTGAAATTTATTGACTTATGATTGACATGTCTTTTACTTACTGCTGTTTACTTCTTTTTCTCCTGTGTTTAATTGGTTGCCCTATTTGGTGGGTTCTTTCTGGTCTCATTTTTAGAGTTCAGGTCATTTGTTCCCTCTCTAAAATATTTTTTAGTAGTCTGTGTAGGGTTGGCTTTGACATCATGAAATTCTTTAGTTGTTCCTTCCGACCACTGTTCTTGATTCTTCATTTTGTTTTTTAATTCAGTGAGACTTTTCAATGTGTGTATATGTGACCTGCATGACAGTTTTTACTGTTCTCTATGTTGCCAATTGTGCAAAAGTTATGTACATAATACATTTTTTATTTTATATAAAAATAAAAAAGAAATTAAGAAAAGAAAAAGTACAAACAGTTGAACAAAGGAGACAAAATTAAGTATGAACTGCTCCTTCCCATAGACCAGCAGAAATACTCAGTACAATTGTCCAACCATCCTGCTTACATACATAGATATATCTCTTTCCCTCACTCCCTCTCCTGTCCTTCTCCTCAACTCAGTAATTCCTTCCTTTGGGATAGGTTCATTCCTTTTTCATAGAATCTATTGCATCCTTTAGATTTTATTTTCTTTTTTAGGTTCTCACACTAAGGAGACAATATGATGTATGCACATGCAGGTCTGATTTATTTCACTTAAGAGAATAGTCTCTAGTTGCATACATTTACCAATAAAAGCCTCAAATTTATTATGTTTTATAACTGATTAATACTCGATTGTGTAAAAATACCACATCTGCTTTATCCATTCCTCAGTTGATGGGCATTTGGGTTGTTTCCAAGATTTGGCTATGACAACTTGTGCTGCTATAAACATGCATGCATATATATTGCTGTTACATGATGTTTTCAGTTTTTTTGGAAAAATACACAGGAGAGGAATAGTTGTGTTGGGTGAGACCCCCAATCCTAGCTTCTAAAGGATTTCAATAGTGATTGAACCAGTTTGCACTCCCACCAACAGTGGAGAAGTGTTCCCTTTTCCCCACAGCTCCTCCAGCACTTGCTATTGCTGACTTCTTAATGTTAGACATTCTTTCTGGGGTAGACTTGAATTTGTGACTCTCTTTCCTCAGTCTCCAGAGTACTGGAAGTATAGGTGTGTTCTACCACACCAAACCAGAGCACATTTCAAAAGTCCATGATCCTAGTAACATCTCAAACTATAAAGAAGGTATAAGTTTTTATAGTAGGAAAATAGATGTATGAATAGAATATATGTTTGCGAGTTTCACCAAAACTAGAACAATTATCTGAGGCTTCTGACACAATTCTTTTCCTGGCCTTCTTGATCTTGGAATGAAATTGACCTTTATGTTTGAGGACATCACCAATGACTTCAGATCTGGTCAGCTGCTGGCCAAAAGCAAGGTGACAACTATAAGCTGCCCTTCTATAAACTATAAACTTGTCAAGCTCTCATTTGTCATTTGTTGGTAAGAGGATCCCCCAAGGGTCTGCAGGACTTCTTGCAGCCTACAAAGGCCTCATCTTTCTCAGGCTCTCTTTAAGCTTTCTTTTTCTTTTTGCTTTTTGGTCATGGGGATTGAAGTCAGACTCTTCACACTGAGCTAAAACCTCAGCCTTTTTTGGATTTTTATTTTAAGATATGTTCTCCCTAAGTCACTAAGTTGTCCATGATAGGCTCATACTTAAATCCTTCAGTCTCAGCCTCTCAGGGAGCTGGCCTTATAGATATGTGCCATGGTACCTGGCTTCTCAGTCTCTCTTGAACAACTCATGACCAGCAGAGGAAGCTTGGGCAAAGGGAATGCAGGCAGGCAATCTCTGGGTTACTTCCTTGAAAGGATAGGGCTGGCCTTCTGCCCCTGCTCCATGTAACTGGGGCTGGGTCCCGCATGGCTGTCTGCCAGGTGCTATCACTCCTTAGGTGACTCACTTTGAGGCCCATTGATAAGCAGCTCAGCTCTGTTATTCCTGGTATAAAAGGTCAGGCTGTGTGCGTGATGACTTCAAGACCAGTAGCAGCAGAAAGCCCCTGAGCCCCTCGCACTTACTTCCTGACCCCTCTACTGCCTGTCCTATCCAAATTCTATCAAAGATGGGGGCCCTGTCCTAGTTGTCAAAACACCATGGAAACATCACAGGAATTGCTGAGCAGTGCTCAGGGCCAGAATATAGCATCAGTGAGGGGTCGAGCCCTTGGGAAGCCACTGCCACCGAGGCCCCCAAGGCTGTGGGTAATGGAAATTTAGCTGGACACTGGTCTTGCTGATAAGGGTAATCTCTATCAGGGAGCAGTTGCAGTCAGAGAGCGGACAAGCTGTCAGGCCCATGGCCCCACATCTGGTTCAAATAATGCTCTATGAGACCACATCATCACCCTCTTCTTCACATAGGTGGAGGTGATATGCATTCTACATAGCAGAGCCTGCGGTTCTCAATCATCTATTCACTTATTCATCAAGTATTTGCTGAGGACATACTATGTGCTCAGAAGCCCATTATTAGGGACTCACATCACAGCGGGGAAGACAAAGTATAAACGTGAGATGGGAGGTACTAGCAAAGCAGAGGGCGGTGGTAGGAAAATGTGTAGTTCAGGGAATCCCCTTCAGGCTGACAGGAGGAGGGACCATTGCCTGAACTAGAGTCACACAGGGAATTGCATAAGTCATGTCCTGTGGCTGTAGTGATCTTGATGAGTTGAGGGATAGAGAGAAAGCCATGTGGTGAGGTCATAGAACATTCAGGGCAGAGGATAAAGGTCAGAGATCAGAGGTCAAAGTGGTAGATGAGCCCAGATGGTGTAGGGCTGCACAGGCTCTGAGCTTGAGAGTAGGCTTTATTTTAACTAGAGTATGAAGTCATTGGAGGATTTTAAACAGAAGGACAAGCCTTATTTGCATATTAAAAAGATCACCCAGCTGCTGTGTGAAGAATGCCTTTTAGAAGCACAAAAATAGAAATAGGAAGGCCAGTGAGGAGGCATTGCTATCATCCTGGCAAGAGGTAATAACTGCTATTATCCCCATTTCATGGAGGCCAGAGATGTAATTTATGCAAATGCACACAGCAGGTAGTAATAATGCTTTACTTTTATTTGCATAGTGATTTCAATTTTAAGAGCATTTTTTTACCTATATCATTTCATTTGAACTTCAGAATAACCTTGTGATAAATGATCTGTTTCTTAAGCTGACAGAAGACTCCATAAAAGATGGTGCCTGGCTTAATCCTAGGTCTCCTGACCCTACCTGGAGTCTTTCCACTGCCCTGTCCCCACCTGCCAGGGCTTCCCAGGTCAGAAGCAGTGGATGGAAAAGTCAAACCAGGTAACAAAGCAACCCAAATCCTATGGACTGTGCCCTTTGGGGCACAAGAGGACACCTGGCTGCTGAGCTCTGCTGTAGCTGCTGGAGACAGCTGGGGACCAAAGGAGGTAGGATGTTCCTCTACTTCCAGGCAGTTGAAATCTCACTGGAAAGGCTGGGAGGCCTTCCATAAATAATTTAAGAGTGCTATACAAATTAAAAGCCATATCCAAGCACAAATAACTTTGAGAAGAAGCCGGGTATGGTGGTACACTCCTGTAATCCCAGCACTTGGGAGGCTGAGGCAGGAGGATCGATGTGAGTTTGAGCCCAGCCTGGGCTACAAAAGTGAGCTCAAGGCCAACCTTAACTGCATAATGAGACCCTGTCTCAAAAAAATGAAACAAAACCAAAAAATTACTTTGAGAAGAGTCTAGATTTTACCCCCCTTTGGCAAATGGGTCTCAATTCTATTACAAAAGTGCTTTCTTACATGGACCTTAATGGTCCTTCAGGGCCGGTACCAGCCTGTAAACTAGGTCAGCCTTATTATTTGAGCCATGTTGTACAGGAGAAATCCCTTGTGAAGTGACCTCAGCCAGCCAGCATACCACGTGGATCTCCCAAATCTTGGCATCAGGTGTGATCATCACTGTGTCATCCCTAGGGTTTCTGCAGCTTGGGAATCTGGAAGGGCAGAACTAGTCTGGCTGCTCTCCAACCTGGCTGAGAGGACTTGGCTGACCAGAAGTGGAATACTCCAGTTTCCACATGGCTAAATCTCGGGCTGGGGAGAGGCCGAGGGCTGGGCTGAGCAAGGTCTGCTGCCTGGCCTGTTTCAGTGTGGTCACTCCACAGCCTGGGGCTCCTCACAGCAGGGTAGCTTCCAGGAAGTCTTCCTTCTGCTGGATAGGTCAGAGTCCAGCACTAAGCACCCCCACCTGGCCCTGATAACCTCCCTGGAGGCCCATACGGTTCTCCCCACCCTGGTCAGCCAGGTGCAGCATTGATTGCAAGGCCACCTGTATCACCAGGAGGACCACCAATCCCTTTAAGCCTTAAGCAGAACCTCGTTCTTAACAGGAGGATGTGTAAAATTGAGAAATGAGATTTGTTTTTTTAAAAATATATATAGCTATGTCTGTGGACAGCAAAGATATCTTCTGCTATCAAGTGAACTGGAGCAAGCACTATGCTGTGTTATAACCAATTAAATATCAATATTTTAGTCCACAGGCTGGAACCGAGCAGCACATGGTGTTACTGGTTGTGTGTGAGAGTGTTAGTGTATCCAGGCCCTTGGAGCATGGGGGAGGGCGGCTGCTGAGCAGAAGAAACGAGTCATTGCAGACGAGGTTGCCTGGCCATTCAGCCAGGCTTTAAAGGATGCAAGAAAATTATTTACTTCAGGAGAATTGCTGCTGGTTATAAACGAATCTGCTTTTTCAGTAAAGCAAGTCCAGCAGGGCTTATACTGGAAAACACTTAGAATCAATAGCACTGTGTGCTTGAGATAAAGATAAAGAGAGAAAGCTCTCGAAGAGAAGAGAGTGCCTATGGGTAAAACACTGGGGAAAATTGTGGTTTTGTTGTGAGTCCCTGGAGACCCCTGTGCTGCTGCTGCCTTGCCAGCTCTGGCAACAAGCATCTGATGACTGCAGCAATGTAACAAAGGCAAAGGGCTTCTCCTCTGTGGAAAGCATGACGTGTGTGTCCATGTGATAAAAAAAAGTCTGTCAGTTTGAACTTTTCCATGACTTCTTAAACTGCTTTATTGAGATATAATTCATGTTAAGTGTTCAACTCAATGGCTGTTGGTGTATTCACAGAGTTACGCAGCCGCCAGCAGTTTGATTGCAAATGGATCCATTAGCGTCGCTGTCCTAGCTCTGCACCCGCAGGCCCAGGTAACCCATCCTGTGACTCTCACTGTATTTGCCTGTTTCTAGGCATGGCGTGTAATTGGAGTAGAGTGATTTTGTGTCTGGCTTCTTCTCAGTGTAATGTCAATAAATTTCATCCAGGTAGCACTATTTCTTTCCTTTTTATTGAGAAGCAGTACTCCGCAATAGGATGTATCACACTTTTATTCATTTATCAGTTGATGGTCATTTGATTTCATTTTTTGTTTGTTGTGAATAATACTGCTATGAGCATTCAGGCCCATGCTGATGTGGAGCGATATTTTTATTTCTCTTCCATAGGTACTCAAGAGTAGAGTGCTGGGCCATGTGTGATTTCCTGTGTAACACTGTGAAGACCTCCAGAGTAACCGCACCATTTCACAATCTCGCCAGCAATGCACGAGGGTTCCAGTTTCTCCAAGTCCTTGCCAATGCTTGTTATTGTCTCCTTTTTAAGATACAGCCATTCTGGTGGGCATAAAGTTGTGCTCCAGTAATAGTGATGTCATACATCTATTCCAGTGCTTTTTGGCTGTTCATTTATCTTCTTTGCTCAAATCTTTTGCCCATTTTATTTGGGTTACTTATCTTCTTATAATTGAGTTGTAAATGTTTTTTATATAGTTTGGATACAAGTCCTTTATCACAGCAGAACTTTCTAATATTTCCCCCCATTCTATAGATTACATTTCCCCTTTTTGATAGTGTTGTTTGCAACAAAAATTTTAAATTCTGATGAAGTCCAACTGATCTTCTTATCTTCTCCCTCCTCTCCTCTTCCTCCTCTTTCTTTTGGTGTGCTTTTGATGTTATATGTGAGAATCCTCTACCTAACTCAAGATCACAAAGACTTACTCTTATATCTTTCGCTCCCTGAGTTTTATTATTTTAGCTCTTCCATTATATCTGTGACCATTTTGAGATAATTTCATGTATGTTGAGAGGTCCAAAGCTGCTATTTTATTTGTGGATAGCTAGATGTCTTTCATTATTGGTTGAAAACTTGAATCTTTTTCCCATTCAGCTATCCTGGTACCCTTGTGGAAAGTCAACTGGCTGGAAGTACCAGGGCTTACTTGTGGACACGCCATTCCATTTCATTATCTTTTGCTTCTGCCAGGACCATGCTGACTTGACTTCCACAGCTATAGAGTACATTTGAAATTAGGAAGAGTGAGATCCTCAACTTTGTTCTTTCAGTGTTGCTTTGCTATCCTAGATTCCTAACTTTCATAGGAATTTTAGGATCGGCTTTCAGTTTTTGCAAAAAGCCAGTTGGGACTTTGGCAGAGATGATATTAAATAGATAGAGAACTGTCATCTTAACATTATTAAATCTTCTGATCCATGGCTTTGGGTAGTCTTTCCACATACTTAAGTCTTTAGCTTACTTTCACAATGTTTTTTAGTTTTCAGTACATGAGTCTTGTTCTTGCAGGGTGTGGTGGCATATGTAATCCTAGTGCTCAGGAAGCTGAGGCAGGAGCATTGCTGTGAATTTGACCCAGCCTGGGTTATATAAGTGAGTTCAAGGCCAGCCTGAACTACATAGTAAGACCTTGTCTCAAGAAAACAAAAGGAGAAGGAGGAGGAGGAGGAAGAGGAGGAGGAGAAAGAAGAGAAGAAGAAGAAGGAGAAGGAGAAGGAGAAGGAGAAGAAGAAGAAGAAGAAGAACAAGAAGAAGAAGAAGAAGAAGAAGAAGAAGAAGAAGAAGAAGAAGAAGAAGAAAAAAAGATATTCTTTTTGATGCTATTAAAAACAAAATATTTTCTGCATTTCATTTTTAGCTGACAAATATTTACAATACTTTATAAGGTACAGTATTTGATATGTTTATATATTGTAGATTGATTAAAGTGAGTTCATTAACATAATCATTACTTTGCATACTTATCACTTTTTTGTGATAAGAACATTTAAGATTTACTCTCTTAGTACTTTTGAATTATATATTATTACAATCATACTTTCCATGCTGTGCCATTTTTTTTTTTTGGCTGGCTCAGCCCACCCTAAGGGTGGGGCTGATGTAGCATGCGGTGCCAGTGGTCCCCTGTGCTTGCCTAAGCAGGTGCTTTAGACTGCTGAGCTATCTCACCAGTCCCATGCTTTGCCATTGATCTCAAAACTTATTCTTTTTTTTTAAATTTAAATTTTATTTTTTTAAAACTTATTCCTTTTGTCTAATTGAAACTTTGGCTCTTTGAGCAGTATCATCCCCAGCCCAACCTGCAGTTTCTTAACCACCATTCTGTTTTCTGCTTCTAAGAGTTAGACCTTTTATGATTACACATATAAGTGAGACAGTGCACTGTTTGTTGATCTGTGCCTGACTTTTTACTTATCATAATGTCTTCTGGGGTTATCCATATCCACGTTGTCACAAATGGAAGAATTTCTTTTGTATGGCTAAAGTGTATTCCATTGTGCATATGCCACATCTTCTTTGGACATCTCACCCACTGATAGACACCCAGGTGTATGGCATCATTTGGCGTGGACAGTGCTACAGTGAACACAGGGTACAGACCTGCCCTCACACACTGACTCCATTTCTTTTGATACAGACTTAGATATGGGACTGTTGGATTGCATGGTAGTTCCAGTGTTTTGAGGAACCTGTTTTCCTAATGGCTCTGCTACATCCAGGAAGATAGCTCAGGGGACTAAAGCACCTGTTTAGGCAAGATTAGGCAAGCTTAAGCAAGCACAGGGACTGCTGTTCAATCCACAGCACCACATGCTACACCAGTCTTATTCTCAAGGTAGGCTGAGTCAGCCAGAGTCTAGGCATAGTGGCACAAGCCTGTAATCCCAGCCCTGGGGAGGCTAAAAGCAGGAGGGCCACCACAAGCCTATGCTGCATAGTGAGACCCTATAACAACCAAATACATTAGGGAAAAAAGAAAGAAAGACTCCTTGGAAGGAGGCATGATTCCAGAGCTGGGCAAAGGAGAGGGTAAGACAATCCCAGTACGCAGAACTATGGGGTTGCAATCTGAGAACGCATAGACCAACCTGAAGGTGCTTCCTCAGGGCAAATCAAGGACAGCTGGAGCAGCAAGTCAAATAATAATATACACAGATTAAAACCCTTTGAACAAAAAAGAGAAACATTAATTTACACTAATATAAATACAGAAATGAACAAACTAAAAGTTTGATGAAACCTAATGGCTGTGCTGATTTATATTCTTACTAACGTGTATAAGGCCTCCTTTTTCTCAACATCCTCTCCAGCACTTATAATCCTTCATCTTTTTGGGGAAAGCCATGCACTAGTGCTCAGCCATCGAATTTCTGCTCTGTTAGCTTACTGGTCAGTTAGTGACTTACCAGATATTTCCACAAAAGCCTGGACTCAGCAGTTCTTCTTGGCCAAGGGACTGTGAGTTGGCATCTCTTCGGTGTGCACCCTGCTACTCTGGTGTTACTTTGTGCTGTACAGAGCCTTGTGGTCAGCCAGAGTCAAGAGACCGGGACCAACCTGAGTCTTTCCTGGGCCTTTGTGGAACCTTGCCACTCCCAGGAATGTGTCAGAGTTCCTCAAAGCTCCTGGAACATCTCCTTGCCTAGGTATTCATTTTACACTTTTGGCCAGATTCTTGGTTGTCCCAACTGGTACTGCAGCCTCCCGCAGTGACCATGTGGAGCAGTGGCTGTGTGAAGCTTTGGCCAAAGTCCCTGCACCCAGAGCTTTCCCCATGGCATGAGTTCTGAGTCAGGCCAAATATCAACAATGCTCCATAAATGGAAATTTTGGGGGAGTTTAAAGGACAGTTAAATGGTGACAGAGCAGACAGAGAGGCTAAGAAGCTCCAAACCCAGTCTGTTTCCTGTGGGGGACGCAGCTCGCTGGTGTCTGTGGCTGCTGGAGACAGGGGGCTGTGGTTATCAGGACCACTGTGAGGCAAGAACAGGGCGAGTTCGCATACCATAAGCCCTACTGTCTTATCTAGGTTCAGCAGATTTTCCTGAGTAAATATTTCTCACATTGTTGTAAATCTTTGTTTAATTTCCAGTGTTCTGGTTTTAACCATTTCCCTATTGTCTTTGTTATTTTATTTTATTTATTTTTAAATTATGGCCGGCTAAGCTTGCCCTGGGGGTGGGGCTGGCGCAACACGCAGTGTCAAGAATTGAACCACAGTCCCTGTGGTTGCCTAAGCTTTCCTAAGCAGGCGCTTTAGACCTCAAACCATCTTGCCAGGCAATGTCTTTGTTATTTTATAGGGAAAGACTTTGGAGGTATTCACTCGCCTGTTTTCCATTACTACTCAGGGACACTACTATCTGACTCAGCCAGGAAAACATTAAGGTATTTCCTTTTGTGAAAGTCATTTTGGCAAAACCTCTAACCCAGTAGGTCTTTGAAAAAGAATGTTCTGTAGCCAAGCCAGGAATGGAAAGCTCACACCTGTGATCCTATGATCAGGAGACAGAAGCAAGAAGATCTCAGGATCAAGGCCAGCCTGAGAATTCATAGAGACTTCACTTCAAAATTAAAGAAAAAGTGCTGGGAGTGCAGCTCAGTGGTTGAGCATTTACTTAATATATGCAAAATCTGGGTTTAATCCCTAATGAGAGAGAGAGAGAGAGAGAGAGAGAGAGAGAGAGAGAGAGAGAGAGAGAGAGAGAGAGAGAGAGAGAGAAGAGAGTCTTGTGGCCAACAAATGCAGAATCTATCCCACTCTTGGAGCTTTAACGCTCTGAGAAGTCCTGCTGTCCAATTAACCCATTGGATTTTGTCACATATTTGATTTTGTTCTGTACCAGTGCTGCTTATGCAATGACAAACAGAGACATCAAAATGACATCCAGCATTTTGAGGCAGATTTATTTAATGTCAGGCATGGACTAACAGGGAATCAGTTGCCCCTCAAAATGCCAGGCTTCAGAGGCCTGTGGAGGGAGGTTTTTATGGCGCTACAAGCAAGAAGTAGAATATTTGGCTGTTTTTGATTGGTTCCTGCACTATGCATCACAGTGACTGGCCATTTTTAGGAGAGAGAAGCAACTGGAACTTCAACAGGAACTGTTACCTGCTACATTCCATTCCAAAGCTTCCTTAAAGAAAAACTTGACCTAGTTTTGGGATCATTTTTTTGAAACTAATACTTTGGTGGTTGAGTATCAGAGATCGTAACCAAGTTCTTCAGAGTGCTTTAAACCTTGATTTTTACTTTCCCTGCAGAAATCTGCTTACTGGCTGGTTATCTTCTTCCTCAAGTTTGAGGTTATAAGTCAAGCTAACTTAGAGACTTCAGCCTCACTGCAGATACTCTATGTGACCTAAGAAAATTACTTTATCTATTGTTGTTTTTTTCCCCTTTCACCTTGGAAAGGGCAAACAAACTAAACTCTGTAGCAAGGAGGTATGGAAAATCTTGTAGTATAACATATAAGTTTTAGCCTCTTCAGCTTCTATGGCCAAGAATGGATTCTATAAACCATTCAGGTCCTGGGCAGAGGCTGCAGAACTTGCTGTCACACACATGCATGCATGTACACACTTACATGTACATATGTACACACACAGACATGCACAAAGACAAATGAACTCCTATTCATGTACCCAGGCCCAGCAGGGTGGGGTTGTGGGCAGTGTTCCCAAGCACTTTTTTCTGATCAGCACAACATCATACCTCTATCATAGGGTGCTGGGGACATGGTTCTTTTTTTTTGAAGGCTATAGCCTGCATATGTCTGGGTTGCCATGGGCTTGGGGCTTGGATGCCCATACAACTGGGGAAAGAGCCCTGTGCCCCAGCCTGGAATGAGAACTCAGGAGGCTGCTTCCAGTTTTGCCTTTGTTTCTCTTCTGGAAAAGTCATCTTGCCTTCCTAGGTCTTCTTAG
>PVKN010033467.1:0-12031 GCA_004027915.1 Capromys pilorides
TATTATCATGATTGTCATGCTGCAAAGTTATCTGTTTCTAATTTCTAAATTTCTGTGTAAAAATATGCAGCTATTTTCTGTTAACTTTCTATGTGATTTAAATATTAGAATATCCATTGTTAGAAAATAATGATTCCATTTGGTTTTAAGGTTTTTGATACTCAGATATGATAGTAAGAAATGATAGCAATATTACTGTTTCTATTGTAGTGTAATGTTATTAATCTTCTCTCCTGCATGTTCAACAACTGAGCGTTGGAGACCAAAAATTAGGCTAAAAGAATAGCCAGTATTTTGGCCCTTACTCTCTAGGCCAATAAGGACCAAGGACATAAGGGTACCTCTGTTGTGACATGCTATAATTCAACTGAGTCCCTGATTTTCTGATAAAGGAGATTATGAGATTTTTTATCTTTTTTTTATTGGTACCAGGATGAACTCAAATTGAACAAAACCTTGTGTTTGCCAGGCAGGCACTTTGCTGCTGAACTATTTCCCCAGCTTGACATTATGGGACCATAGAAGAGAATGATTTTATTGTGCATAGTGTGCCAAAGAAAGTCACCAGGAGAGAAAAAATATCTCAAGCTTTCACAAAAAAGCAATTTGGTCGAGCAACGGCTGTGACTCATCCAAATGGCTGACAGTAACAGAACTAAGAGGTGATTTACTTGGTCCTAAGATAAATCCTTCAGAAACTTAACTGACTTTGATAGCAAAAAATTTGATTAATACAGGTCTTGTCTTAAGTTGATCTGACTATTATAATTATATATTTGAACATAATATATGTAATTATGTATTTGAACAACTCACAGAAAAGTGAGTATAATCAAAAGTATAATCAAAAGAGGTAAAAAAAAAATGCTATCGTAGTATGTCACCTAAAAAATATTCAAATCACTAAAAACTTCTGACAATTGCCAGCTATACTGGTAGCTGTTCACTGTTATGTGTGATTGTATAGGGTTAAACTTGCTGTATATAGGCACCTGGAATCTTCGGACTGAATATCTTTAGCCTAAACAAGTAAGTTGACCTAGAATAGAAAGGGTTCAAGAATGAGAAGAACTTCTATAGATGTTTTCTAACACAACTCCTTCAATTTCAACTGACATTAATTGCTCACACTACAAAACAGAAAAGAGTGAGAAGTAGGGAGTGGCTCAAGCTGGAAATACTTCCATCCTTAGCAAAAGCATCTTTCCGGAGACAACTCCATTCATTAGTTTCTAGGTATTCCTGTGTTTCATGATACTAAGTTTCAAAAAAATATAAATGCCACTATTATTATTGTCCAGTCCTCTTTTCCAAGCCAGAAAGAAAGCCTCTCCATTGACCTCAGCTTTTGTCTCTTGTCTATTTTTCTATATCCCCTTGCCATTTTGATCCAGGGCCACCTAGAAGTGGCACTTTCCCACACAAATACGAATGCAGTTATCTTGTCCAAAATTGTAAAACAAATTAAATTCATAAACTGAGACACAACTATAATTACAACATGAATTTTATGTCAGAGAAAAGGCTGAGTCAAGGTAAGGCCTGGAATCTGACCACCACTGACACCTAGATACTAAGTTGCCACTGGTAATGCTACTGCACTCTGTAGTCTAAATTATATCATTAAAAATAAGTTTTATCATTTGATACTTATTCATGCAGCAAAATAATCTTTGGTTTTATACTCAGATGCTTTGGATTATTAAGATTAATTGAACATCAGTTACATATTAGCTATTCTACCAAGGTTTGAGCACACAAAATGACTGCATAATTGCTTTCTTTGAGGAAAGAAGGACTATGTAGACCTTGTTTTATTTTTTTTTAATTTTATTAATTTCAATAAGAAAGAAATAGAAATGAGACAGTTTCAAAACATGTCAGGACAGCCACAATAGTCAATACAATGCATATTCTTGTCTTTACAGTAGTTGTTCAGAGTACAAGATGCAGACATAAATTTTCTAAACACTATTGGTACAAATATTTCTTCTCACTGAACTAAGAGAAAGCAATTGTATGTATAGTTCAATATTCCATAAGAGTAGTGAGTTATCAGTAGAATTGGAAATGTTGGAAGCTATTGACTTGAGAATTTTGGAGCTCAACATACTAATCTGGCTTTACTTTTTATGCCTTGTGGTTAAACATTTCTTTGGGATGGTTAAGACCAAGTTAAAGCAAGATCTATATAACAAAATATGTAACTTTGTATCTGACAAGTCAGGCAAGTCCCCTCAGGATTTACCTTGAAACTATGTACAGTGTTTTGTAGAACTTTTGCCAGTATCAGCCATCTGGATGAGTCATGGTCATTGCTTGACCAATTGTCTCTCTGTGAAAGCCTGAGAGAATGTATTCTTTCTAGGTGACTCTCCTTAGGCACACTATACATCGTCTGTCTCTTTCCTCTGTGACCTCATAATCTCCCTGAAAAGAAAATTTGGAACACAACTGAGTTATAGGATCTTACAATACAGGTTCTCTGAGGTCCTGAGTCCTCACTGACCTCGAAGTGCTAGGGCCCAAATATTGGCTGTCCAAGTATCTTTTCTTTTTCTCTAACTTTTTGGTCTCCAAACTTAAGTTGTTAACCCTCCAGAAGAGAAGCTTAGTGATACTATTACTCTATAACATACATCAGTGTCTTTCTGAATATCAAATGCCTTATACTTACCATGAAACCAGTATTTTCATCAATTATTAATATTCTAATAAATCCCTATAAAATGTCATAAAAACAGGTACATATGTTTACATAGATATTTAGAAATCTAACCTTGTACAAAATTGTAGCTAGTCAATTCTTTGTCTCTTATTCTCTTTTATGACCCTTTATTGTTTTTTTTTAAAATGAACATTTACTTGAAAGAGAAAGTATAGCAATACTTGGTATGATATTAAAAGCAGCACACATCTAAAAGACCAGAATGTGGGGCATTTCAGGTATGGTTTTAGTATTATACATTGCTATCAGCAGTGTCAAAAACCTGTTGGAGGAGCTGGGGAGATAGCTCCATGGCATAAGTGCTTGCTGGGCAAGTGCAAGGTTGTGAGTTCGAACCCTGGTCCTGCCAAAAACAACAAAACAAAACAAAACAAAACAAAAACAAAAAACAAAACAAAACAAAAACCCTGTTTGAGATTCTTAGGACCATTGTCTAATTCATCCTGTGTACATAAGTGCATGGTTTTGCCCCTGCTGTGTTTCCTAACTTTTCTGCTTGCTGTTTCTTCATTATTTAATCCTTAAGTTCTTGATTTACATTTAGCTGTGTGTGCCTTTCCATTTTTATTTTTTCTTTTGAGTTCTTACACTAAAGTGACTATGCAATATTTACACATGTAGGTCTGGTTTATTTCGCTTATGAGTATATGGTCAAGATACTCTGTAAAGGCTCAGGTTTGCCTCTAAGTAGCAACTTCTATAATAACTCTGCTTGAATCCAGAGAAAAACACACTTCCCTCATGACAAGTAGCAGGTCATAGAGCTGGTCAAGTTGCCTTCCATCTCCCCTCTGTCTTACCTAGAGAGTGGGTCTCATCCTATGGAGTAAAACATCAACCAGCACATTTGCTTTTTAAGCAGCAGGACAAGAGGGGACAAAGAAACATTCCTGTCCTGCCCACCGTTCCAGTGGGGTAGCTTGAAGCTGCTGTTGTTCTGTTGTCTGATACTTGGTCTCAGGCCTGGCCTGAGAAATTCAGCTTTGGTACTCAGTGTCCTTGTGTGTATGTGTAAAAATCAGTAATCATTAGAAGAGAAGAGATGAATTAAATGTCCACTTCGGCAAGTGCAGGGACCAGGGTTCAATCCCTGGTCTCGCATGCACTCTGGCACTGTTCCCAGGGTGTGCTGAGCAGGCAACAGAGTCTGGGCGTGGTGGTATAGCCTGCAACCCTAGCACTGGGAAGGCTGGAAACAAGATGATCACTACAAGTCCCATCTGTGTAGTGAGACTCTGCACCAAATACAAGATTTAGAAGAGAAGGGAAAGTAAGAGGAGCAGGTGCCAGGGGCCACTGTGAACCTGCCTCTCATGAACGTGAAGACTGATTCCTATTATCAGGTGGCTATGTACTATCACTCAGGAGATGTGTATTAATACCTTATTTAAGGGAATCTTTGTAGGATCAGGCATGTAACATCTGTGGACACTCAGGCTTTTTATTTCTTTAATTTATGCCTAAATCGTTTCCAATTCAGTGTTTTGGTGAGGACTAAAGGACAAATTACTAAACCTCATTGGATTTTCTTATTATAGATGTTTAAAAGAAACTATTTGGTATTACCTTTTGCACATGGCTTGAACCTTTGATCAAGACTGAAAGGTTTCTCAGGAATCTCAGTTGATTCCACCTTGCTCTGCTATTCTAAGAAAGCTGTGTGTGAAGTCCTGTCAGTATATGCAAATTGTTGGATAGAAAAGTTTTTCCTTTTTTAAAGTATTTTTCTGAATGATTATAGGAAACATGATATTACAATTTTATTGAACAATTTTGTGTGTGAAGAGGAAAGTCATAGTAATCTCTTTTATGTGTATTTGTTTTTTGGAAATTGCTTCTATGCAGATTAAATTTTATATCCAAGCTTATAGATGAAAAGCAAGCTAGCAATATAATTTTTCTTTGTCTGGCCTGATGTAAGAGCCTCATCCCAATTTGAGCACTTCAATATTTCTGGCAGAAAATGAAATCTTTCTCCCTTGTTCATGCATGTTATAACACTTCAGTGCATCTTCATTAATCCTGGCTTTATGAAATGAGGGTTTAAAGATTACTGCTTTCTTTAACTCAAATAATTACAGAAAAAGACAACTGTTTTATTACTGAAAGATACGTGCATACATATGATCTGTTTTCAATTTCTCTGTCAGATTTTTGTTGGAATATTTGCATGTCAGAGATAAGAGAGTTCAATTTTGGAAATTCTGTATGCTTTCCATTGCTTGAGGGTGGTGCTGGTGACTGCTATCTAAGAGCCTGTGATTGAAGCTGAAAGCTTGGCTTCTGCCTATCTGTGATGTCCTATGCTGGGAAAACCTATAGTATTCTTTATGGAGTCCTAGATGACTTCACTATACCATATAGCTAAGCAGTCAGACATCTGCTGGCTATTGGAAGGGAAACTTGCTTCGCATCTGTTGAGCTACATTTAAATAGGCCAAGATTTGGTAATATCACAGATGGTGTGGCACAAAGTAGGTCACATGGATTGTGATAAACTTGGACTCTGCTTTCAATCGGGAACTTTAGAGCTTTGCTCTGTGTTATCATTGGATATGAGTTTATTTGTGCCCCCTCTCAGAAATCTGTTACTGTATTGATGCTGTAGCCATTGATACTCTACTGTATTCAGCACATTTTTCAAAGTGCTCTGACAGATCCTACTGAAGAGTAACATAGGATTTTATTTATTCATCCCAATTATTGAAATAATTGTTGTGAGATAGTGATTGAGGTTGCCTTTACCTCATGGGAATGTGTCTGTCTCTCACTAGGGAGCCTGCCTTTGTTCCTCTCTCTCACTGGAGAAACTCTCAGTTCCTGGCAGCTAGGCATGGCCTTGATCCTGCTCTGATGAGCATATACACATCCTTGCCACAGGAGGGACCACTTGAGATGCAACATGGCGGAAGGGAGCACTAGCAAGACTCAGTGAAAAAGTGTGTAGGATGAGAACCAGTAGGTGGCACTGTGGGGTCTACAGAGCTTTTTGAGTTGGCATCCACAGATGGAAGCTATGTTGTCTTCACAAAACCTTCTCTGTACACATTTGGGTATTTACCACAAGGTCTCTGTGACTAACTTCGAGGTCCTTCTACAGATTTTGTGAGTTCCTCAAGATATTTAATAAGTGAGAATTATTTTCCATTCCTTGTAACTAAAGATGCTGAATGATACAAGAAGCTAAAAACTAGTATACTTAGTGAGCAACAAAAACAATAAAATCAACAATTTTGAGTAAACATTGATGTGATATGATGAAGACAGAAGCTCCAATGACAAGAAAGTTGCAGAGCAGATAATTGAGCTCTGTGGGCGTGTTTCATCAATAAAAGCCATGAGCAGCTAATAGGTGCCAAATATGTTATTAGGTGCTTGACATGAAAAAGGAAAAGAATGACACAGTCTTGCTGTGGTGGAGTTTACAGCTCCATGAGGAAGGAGCCCACCCAGCATTACCAGACCTGTGATCTGTGGGAGGAGGGGCACTGTCTGAGCTGGAGCGGTTAGATGAGGCTTCACAGACATATGGCATTGAGAAATGTGCTCAGTGCATGAATTCAAGTGAATTGATGAGAAAGGATATGTGGAGAGAGAGTGTCCAGATAAAGGGACCAACATCTATAAACACTTTTCAGTGACAGAACATGGCGCATTTTAGGAACTGAAATATTTTCTGTGTGGTAGATGTAAAGAATATGGGAATTGAGAGTGCATGCATAGAAAAGAGCCAAACACTTCTTTTTTCATATAACTGGGGTAGATACTGAGGGCATTCAGAGCCAGAGCTCCTGAGTGCTAAGAAGATCAGGCTTGGGAACAATATGTGACACTGTGAACTTCAGCGCTGTTCTCTGCAGGGGAAGATGATTAATGGTGCTGCTCCTGACTCATACTGTATTCAGTCCTGATAACCTATATTATTTTGAAATTCGTATTGCATGGGTTTGTTCAGGGACAAAGTAAGGATTTTGTATTGGAAGATCCATCATTCTCTATAGCTCTGATTGTGTCTAAATAACACAATGCTGTGTAAGGAAGAGACCTGTAATGCATGTGTTTAGAACATATATGGTAAAGTTTGGAAAACACAGACTTTCTTTTATTTAAAAAATATTTATTTATTTGATACAGGGTCTTGCTGTGTAGTTCAGATTAATAATGATCCTCCTGTCTCTGCACCCTCAGTGTTAAGATTACAGGTGTGCACCTCTATGCTTGGTTTCAGTGGCTGGCTTGTGCACCCAGGCTTCTGGGCCCAGCATGACTTGCCATATGCAGATAAACTTGGTTTGTTACACTTTCCAGGCAGGTGCTTAGACTGCTGAGCTATCTCCCTAGCTCAAATATAGACTTTCTTGACTTAAAATAGTTGATTAACTATAGAATGACACAATAGCCTACTGGATTAGAAAAGGAACAGTAGCAATGTTCAGGAGTGTGGAGAAAAGAAATATTTCAGATATATTTTGCAGGATTGGGTCACTGAAAAAACCGTAAAGGTACAGAAGAGGATACAGTTAATACACTGCTTCTCATCTGAATGCACAGACTTACAGGTTTGGAGCAATGTCTCTTGCTTGTGATCATCTATGAGTATTAAATAAATGATCCAAATGCAATTATATATATATATATATATATATATGGAAATATTTTAAAAACGAAGTAGGTATGTGCATAAATCTACTCTTATGTTTCTTTTTTATTTTTGGTATTTAGTACAGGGTCTAGAGGGTCTCACTACACAAATGAGACTTAGTAATTATCCTGTTTTCAGCCTTCCAAGCACTAGGATTATAGGCACATGCCACCATGCCCAGTCTCCATCGTTGTCTCAGCATGCAGGGGTGGGGTGAGGGCAGGGCCAGCACTGGCATGCCGGGGATTGAACCCTGGTCCCTGGATCTTATTTTTCTTTCAATAGAAAGACTTTAGGTAGAAGAATCAGAAAGTATTTAATTCATTTTAGCAACTGCAGTACAACTTAATATTTGCTTTAGATAAGCAGTGGTGAATCTTGAATCTTTTAGAGCTTTCAGTGTAAACTAACAGGCAGCAGGACATGTGATTCATCATCATCACTTTGGATAGTGGCTTTGAATAACATTTAAGCTTTTATTTCAAAAGTTGTACATGATTTATTCATTCCATAATTATAAAAATAACTTACTTTGATACAATAATTTGTCTTTGTTTTGGAAGAACTAGATTGATGATGTCACTTTATGCTCATAAAAATTGAAAGATAAATTTATCCCATTGTAGGGATGAGCACACACAGGCTTGTTATTAAGGTTCAGAGGCTGAGTTGACTTAGGCTATGGAAACAAAACATCTATAGAAGTGGGGTTTTCAGCTCCTTCTGAAGTCAGAATTGGAAGAGTTAAAATTTTAGCTGAGTCACAGCTTTCAGAAGGCAAGCAAATGTCTACATCAGCAACTCACCACTTAATTATGTCTAAAGGTTATGATAACTTTTCTTCAGGAACCTAAAAATGGTATCTATTTAAGCAAAATGAAAATGAGTTGATCAATTGTCTTGGGAATCTCCTTGTTGAGCAAAGAACCTTTGAAATCATCCAGGCAATATTCTATGTCTCATTCCTTAGAGTTATTTTGAGGTTTTGCTTTTTCTTTTGGACTGTGTTGCGTTTTTAGCTTAGAATTATTCTTTGTGCTTGAAAGTAAAGACGTTATTTTCTGCTGTTTTACTTGAGCTTATAGAAATCATAGTCAATTGCATTCAAAATGATTAGTAGCTTAGGACTTAAAAAGATGCAAATGTATTTAAAATGTCCTTCAAATTTTCTGCTAAAAAATGTTTTTAAAACTTAGCTTTAGCCGCTAACTTTTTCAGAAAGTGCTTATAACAAGGAACAACACTATCCAGCTTTGTGAGAGCTGGAGAGCTACTGTGTGATTGCTTCAAGGGTGGACTTTGTTTCCAGATGAATAATTACAAGTAGCTTCTGGAGGAGAAATTTTGTACAAATACTTTCAGAGTTCTCTGGCTTGCCTGCTTAAATATGTACAAATAGGAATTCTCAGCATGAGAGTCAGCAGGCTGATAATACACAACACTAACTATTGAAAAGAATTTATAATTTCTAATGACACTTGTTGGCTTTTTTGGTTTAATAAGTTAAAAGAATAAGTTAGTGGTGCTTTGAAAATCTTATGAAATATAATTCATTACGCAAATGTTAATTTCTATTTTCTAAGAAAATAAATGATGGTCAGTAAACAGAATTTAAATGTTATCACATGTTAAGTAATATAACCACAGGTACACGTATAAACATATATGTGTTTCTGTTTATTATAAAATTTCTCAACAATCTCCTGGGAACCAAAATCCAGTGTGTGTTTTCAGGATGAAGACCCAAACTTGAACCATAGTTTACTTGTAGGTTTAGAAATGAGAGTGAAGGGAGAAGAGATAGGAACGAAATGGAGCATTAGATTTGTATATTGTAGAAGTGCGTGCTAGATTAGCTAATAATGATTTTAGAACGTTGAATGCTTTGTGAGAGAATTATTTTAGAAGACAATATTATTTTCTTACAAAGAAATTCTAGTAGCAGCATGTGTGTATTATGACAGTGTTATGATTACCGTACTAGGTAGTGCAGGTTTTCCCATATCCCCAAGATTCAAAGAAAAATTCCTTAAGTAGGTAAGTAAAAAAGCCATGACTTTTCCTGACAAGCAGTTGACAGGTAGGTTTGTAGCCAATTAGCTGGCTGGACCTCTATAAATGTTAGCTTGAAAGGCTGTGATATGAAATCCCATCTATTAGAACTTAGAACAGTTTTGATTCAAAACTAATTTCCTTGAGTGAATAGTATGAAATTGCTTCCTTGTAACAATTTAAGAAGGAATGAAATAGAAGAAAGAAGTGGGTCATCAAATGAAGGGCAATTGTTCTGGTTGGAAAAACCGTACATACAAGACCCTAGTGCTTCTACAGAGTATAAGGAAGGCAGTGGAAAGGGGCGATAGGGAGACAGACATGAGTCTCACTTTTGTTTTTTAGTATTGATCTTTATGTTGACCCTCCTCACATTGTCTTCTTGTTCATTTTAAAAAGAGTGGAATGATGTAGAGTGGCATATGAGCTGTTTTATCAACACTGCAGCACAACCACCAAATGGAGACATTTTTTATTCTCCTTTTTTTTTTTTTTAAAAAAAAAAAAACAACTTTATTTCATACAGGGCATGGTTATGCATCTTGGACTCATAGATTCTCCTAGCACAACCTCCAGAGCATTGAGATTATAGGTGGGCACCACCACACCAGGTTTTGGTAGCAGGCATGGAGCACCCAGGGTTGTGGGGCCAGTGTGGTGTGTAACACTGGAGATTGAATCTGGGTCTTTGTGCTTGACAGGTAGTTGCTTAGACTGCCAGCTATTTCCCCAGCCTACATTCTTTAGTTTGGAGACTTGTTTACTCTTGAGGTATCTTCCTTCTGATAACTTTTATCCTATAATTGTCTTTAGAATCTCTAATATAATTGTACCACTTCCACTTAGGATTCAAAAGTGTCTCTTACAAGCATATCTGTTGAACAACACTAGAAAGTCCAAAGGAATTATAATTCCAAGATACATATGCAAAGGTAACTTTTATTACAATTAAGAAATGTATGAAGGTGAGGCTGTCATGTATTTTTCCTCTGAGAGCACGTTGGCTGAATCCAAGCACCCTCTGCATGTTCTGCAAGGGTTCTGCTTCCACAATTTATTCACGTTCTTACCTTAAGTGGTGACAGCTGTACCTACACTCAGTGCCAGGATTTAACTGCTGTATCCAGCTTCTTGAATCAACTCCTAATTGCTGCTCTACCTGAGTTCTCTGCCAAAATACAGGAAGGCATCATTAGGCTGGTGAAGCAGGTTCCCATGGACTACTGCAACTTGCCAGGCTCTAATCTCTCAAGATTTCCTGTGGCCACCATTCAAACAGTTCTGAAAATATCAAGAGATACAAAAATAAATCAGGTTTTTCTCAAGAAATTATTTTTTGAGAGCAAGTATGAGTTTATGTGAAACATTTTCTCAGAATCTTATTAAAAGTAAACATTTGCTTTGATAAACCCATTACTTGTATAGGTACAATCTTTTTAACTAACTGAAGAGGACAGTGAATCTAAACTAAAATCTATAGCTCAGAATATTCTAAATATGGAAGACAAATGTGAATGATTGAAGGTTCTGTAGTACAGCCAGTGGCTATAATTGGTCCTCTGATGTTTCAGCTCTTCTGAGGATGTTTCCTGTGTGGAGAGTTGTTCTTATGGATGTTCCTGCAAGGGAAGGGCCATTGGTAAGTCACACTCCACCGTTGTGGGGATAAATTGCCCACTGGATGGTTTTCTGTAGTCTTTACAACAACTTGGTAATGAATGCAGCTTAAACTATTCATGATGTAGTGATGGAATCATCTCTCTAAGATGCAAATGTAAATGATAAGAGATCAAGATCATATCAATATATTGAAGAACTAATTATTTATAGTTAACCAACATGGGTAACTTAGAAATTATTACTGAAAGTGATAGAGCCTTGGCGAAAAGATCTACTACCAGAACTCTGCTTCTGGTCACAATGTGCAGAGGCATAGGAGACTGGGGAACTATGACTTGAAATCCATTGTTAAGAAACTAGTCCTTCAACAAATAAATTTGAAAAACTCTCTGCCTTAAGAAACAGCCTCTACTTCCTTTCATTCAGAACAGAACAGTCAAGGCTGCATGGAACATCTGTAAAATCCTTGATTAGCACAGCTGATCTGCTAATCTGGCTCATATTTCCAAATTTGATATTAGTATATTTCATCATTTCTAAGATACTAGTGATTTTAAGACTGACTGATTTAGTGTATAAGAGAGGAAAAAGATGATGTAGCACCAAGACTCCAGCATTTGAGTTCCTATTCTAACCTCTCCATCTGTGTACTAGCCTTTTCTAGCTGGGGAGACCAAAACAACATCAAAGTCTCACAATGGCTATGCAACTGTTATGGACGTGGCCATTCTGGAATTTCTGGAATCTTTAACTTAAAAGCAACATCAGACTATGTAGGAGATACTGTGATATGTTCAGACTTAAGGGAGAAATATTTAACTATTTAAGTTTTTCAAAATTGAATTCATTGTGTTGAGCTTTGCCCTGAAAGTTTTACAGATTATCTCTCTTTCTTGCCTCTGACAAAGTTACCTCTTCTGTCTGTAGGAATCAAGTAGGAGAGGGAGGTTTTATTACAAGGGAACTTCAGGATCTCTGCTCTGATTCTG
>PVKN010033468.1:0-12037 GCA_004027915.1 Capromys pilorides
ATAATGCATATAAATATCTGCAGAAGCACTTACAATATGTGGTAGGCTAAGTAGGTATTAATTAATAATGTTGTTGCCACTCTGCAGTATGCGTTACTCTGTGAGACTTTCTGTAAAACAGAATAATAATACCAACCACACAGGTTTTCCTAATATAAAAGCAATTGTGTGAAAAGGACATGATGCCATGATTTACATGAAACAAACGGTAAAACTTTTATTATAGTATTGAATGTTATAAGTATATCGGACTTAATGAAAGGTGCAAATTTGTTTTAAATAGCTCTATTATACTCTCACTGTATTCCCCTCACTATGTTTCTACGACTGTTTGCATGAATTGTTATATAATTAGTGAGTGGTGGTGATTGTCTTTGGTTTCCTGCTATCACTGCACCTCACTCTGGCAGACAGATGACAAATGAAGACATTTCTGAGATCGTTTTCCAAGATGGTCCCTTTTTCAAATTGCTTGTCATCTCCTTAACTGATTTTCTCAGCTCCCTTTCCTCACACCTAATTTCTAAGTAATAAAAGGTGATAGTGTCCTTTGCATCAATGCTATGTTATCCTTCCTTGAAACTGGTTTTAGGCATAGGTGCCACTGAATTTAAAATGTCTATCTGTCTGAGCTCTTAGTCATCTCCATTTTGTGCACATGATTTGCCTTCTGTCTTGTGTGTTAACAAGAGTTGTTGCTGAATATCTTCACTCAGAAGAAAGCTTGAGGATTGCTCAAGAATTTATACCTCTTAATTGTTATCTCAAAAGTCAAAAGAAAATTAGAAAACTTAATACAATTGCACCAAACAGCCTTCATTATTTCCCAGTGCTGAAAAGTTTAACAAATTCAAGGATTATATGAACATTTTTCAGGTAATATAATTAATTTCAATATTAAGACCATGGCAAATCAAAACAATGTGACCGAATTTGTTCTACTGGGGCTCACAGGAAACCCAAAGATGCAGAGAATCATATTTGCTTTGTTTATGTTCATATACATCATCTCCATGCTAGGAAATACGCTCATCCTTCTCACCATCATTGTCAGCCCATTATGGAAGTGCCCAATGTACTTTTTCTTGGCCCATCTCTCCTTCATTGATGCCTGCCATCCTTCAGTAAATAATCCAAAACTGATTGCAGATTCACTGCGTGAAAGGAAGACAAGCCTGTTCAATGCATGTATGACTCAAGTCTTTGCAGAACATTTGATTGGTGGTGCTGAGATCATTCTGCTGACTGTGATGGCCTATGACCGCTATGTGGTCATCTGCAAGCCTTTGCACTATTCAACCATCATGAACTGGAGACTTTGCAACCTGCTTGTGGGTCTGTCCTGGGTGGGTGGTTTTCTGCATGGAACCATACAGATGCTCTTCATCTTGCCACTCCCGTTTTGTGGCCCGAATGTCATAGATCATTTCATGTGTGATCTCAACCCTCTGCTCCAGCTGGCATGCACGGACACCCACACTCTGGGATTCTTTGTTGCTGCCAACAGTGGCTTCATCTGTCTGTTAAATTTCCTCCTTTTGTTGGGCTCCTATGTGTCCATTCTGTACTCCTTAAGGACCTACAGTGTGGAGGGGAGGAAGAAAGCTCTCTCTACCTGTGTCTCCCACATAACTGTGGTTGTCTTGTTCTTCGTGCCTTGCATGTTTGTGTACATGAGACCCCCAACGACTCTGTCCATTGACAAAGCAATTACCATTTTCTACTCCATGATAACTCCCATGTTAAATCCTTTGATCTATTCTTTGAGGAATTCTCAGATAAAAAATGCTATTAGAAGTTCTTTTGTTAGGAAAGTTCTACCAGGTGACAAATAAGTGTTAGATTCTAAAATTGATTTTAAGAATGGAAGGGTTAATTTCCCTACTTAAAAAAATATCATCCATATAGAGGTATAATTTCATTATTTTATTTATTTATTCATTTATTCTTATATGTGTATTTGGTATGGTGTCTCATAATGTAAATTGGACTTGTGGTGATGCTCTTGTTTTCATGTTCCTTAGTGCTGTGATTACAGGCATGTGCTACCATGCCTGCACTCTGTCTCTGGCTCAACAGCCCTTTGGATGGGGCTGGTGTGGCATGCATTACCAGGGGTTTAACCTTGGTCCCTGTGCTTGCCAAAAAAGGATCTTTGTCTGCTGAGCTATGTCACTGACCCTGAAATATATCTTCTTTCATATATTTGTATTGAATTTTAGAAAAAGTTAAACAAAATACTTCAAGACCACTGTTTGTATATATGAAAAATTCCACACAATGTCAGTTTAGTTTTTCTGTCCTCATTCACATTAGTAGATTCATATGCTTTTCTTCTAACAAAGATAAAGTAGTTATTCTTCTAGTTTCTTTTAGTTCATTGTGAAAAATGTTTGAGATAATACAACTTTGAGAATCTTATAAAACGAAGTTTTATTTTATTTTAAAAAGAAAGCTTAGAAATAATAATACAATAATTTCATAACATATTAGGGGAGAGTTTAGTAATTAATATTTCATATACATTTTGCACTGATTACCTACATTAAAGCTAACAATATCTAATGTGTTAAATATTATTATTATCTTATTATTTTGTTATGAAATTTTTTTTAAATTTGTTTGTAAAGTAAATAAAATAAACTAAATAACCAATCATGTTACTGTTGAATAATAATATGTACAAGACCTGCAAATGTAAGCACTGGACTTATGCTCACTTTATTCTGTAAGAGCCCTGACAGTTGGGAAGTTCTCAAGACACATATTATGCTGAGTCAGAAAACTTGATATGACTGATTTTTAGATAACAGTCTTTGCTTCTGTCATCACTAGGGAGGTTATGAAGGAATTAATAATCCTATATGGCCCTTACAAATTTGGAGAGAAAAAAAATATTAACATTGTACATGGCAGTAGATTATCTGTCCAAAACATCTAACCATGTTTATTATCAACCTTACAATTTTACATTTGAAATTGATGTTCTTCTCTTTTCTGAAGAGAACATCTCTGGTGATTAAGCTTAATTATGATCATGATTGGAATGAAAGCAGTGTAAAAGATTAGAGGGCTCCCTTGAGGGTGTGATTCCATGAGTACCAGCTTGAGGAATATGTCTGGCTGCCTTCGCTCTGCTGCTAGACTCTACTCTGCCTCCCAGGAATGTGAATTAAGTTCTCTTCCAGATCCGCCTGATCATCACAGCCTTGCCTTAGGTCTGACTGCAGATGAGCTGGATCTTCTGAAATTATGAATAAAATTTTTCTTTCTCTCTATGCTGAATGTATCATGTAGCCTGAATAAATAGTACCAGAGAAGTGTTCTCATTTCTCTCATTATACCCAGCTATGTGTTCTGGAGACATTGAAACTGGTTTCTAGGAATCATTTGGAAAGCTGTAGAAATGAAAGACAGAGAAGATTTAGAATGTCACAAGGGAACTAATAAGTGGTGGCCCTCAGTGCTGAAAAAAATAGAGTGCTGATGGGCATGTGAACAGCACCTGTCAGGATCAGAGAGTTTTAGATAGAAACAAGGGCTCCAGTGGCACTGACACTCTGTGGAATAAAAATAGGAATAAGAATAAAATGTTTCCATTTTCCCATGTGTAAAGAGTTTAAGATTGAGATCAAGGTTAGTGAGCTAATCTTGTGAAGAAGCATTCAAAGCATGAATTCTCCTCATAAAGAAGTGTATAGTGCACAGTGAGATTTGGGGAGAAAAAGAAATCAAAGAAAGTGATCAATTAAAAAAAAAATCTTTAGGTACTGGGGAGATAGCTCTATGGTACAAGTGCCTACCAGGCAAGTGCAAGGTAGTGAATTCAAATCCCCGGTCCTGCCAAAAAAAGAAAAAGAAAAAGAAAAAAGAAAAAAAAACCTTTAAACATTAACTAGAAAATAACTGTGTATAAAGTTCTGGCCAAGAGATGTCTAGTTCCTAAAAATTAGTGACATTATAAAAGTCAAGGACCTTTTCCAGGAGCACTAAAAGAAAATTTGAGGGCAGCTCAAAGATCAATAAACCCCACTCATTATTAGCTGAGGGGAAAAATGCATCAGGTAGACACTGGAGAAGAGACATCCCAAAGCCCTCCAGAGAAGGCTTCCCAGGACTGGTGGCCTGGGACTCACTTTATGTTGCACAGTTGCCCTGGTGCTCACTGTCCCCTCCTCTCTTGTCCATGAGGATCTCACTGTGGCCCTTTCTCACAGCAGCCTTTGCTGTAACCCAAGCAATATTGGACTTATTGCTAAGCGGGATGAAAGCATGGCAGGCCAGAGGGCCTCCCCATCCAGGCTTTCAAGGGACTGACTGGGAAACCAGAACAGAGGTATGCAAGGAGGCAGTACATGACTCTTTTCTAAGACAATCAAAGGTACAGTTCACCCCAATGTTAGAGATGTCAGTAATGTTAAGTATCTGCAGAGCAAAGCACAGGCAACAATCAGAGGAAACTTGAGTAAAAGCACATGGGCTGCAACCAGCGAGAGTTGTGCTGTTCAACTCTTACTCTATTGCCATGAGACTTGGAGGCTGTGTAAGGATTCACAGGGCTTATGATTGGCCATGGAAAACTCAGTCTTGATTTTCTCTGATTCTTTCAGTCTCCCTGTTCCTTTCTACTTGCCTGAGAGTACCAATCTGTGTCATTGCACCTTGAATTTTTGTAACTTATTTATTATTGTGGTAGAGGTTCACATCTATGAATTTGCCTAGAGTCGTAAAAGGACTTTGACTTACAGCTTTAGGAATGCTGGGACTTCTGGGGCTTCAATATGTGCTGTTAATGTCAGAGATTTTTTGGTTAAATTTTGGTCCAATTTTTTCATTGAAAGTATATATATATACATATATATTTGTCCGGAAACAGAACAATTTCTGGATCAAATATTTTTTACTCAGGTGTTTTCGTGTTCACTACATATGTGTCATTTGGCCAAGGCTCAGTGAGACTTCCAGGGATAGAGAGGTGAATAAACCAACACCAGAGTTGTTCCCTCACAGAGCACACACTGAGAGTCTCCCAGAATGAAGGAGACTACTGTTGGCACTGTTTATATAATGGTGGGCAAAGTTGAAGGACTGCCTCCTGGAGAGACAAAACAGACATGTGGGAGAAGTCATTACAAAAGGACTTAGAGATTAAAAGAAGCGAAAGCAGCACTTGTGTGATGAAAAGAGCTCATTGGAATTAACAAGCATGGGGGTTGGGCACAGTGTCCCAAAGATAGGGACAGGACAAAGAAGTGCTGGAACTGCATTTCTTTTCCAATGCAACATTTAAATGGTTACTGATTAAACTTTCATTCAATGATAATTTATGCAATTGTGCTGAGTGACAACCACCATGCCATACACAAAGGTAGGATAAGGGGAATTTGTACAACACAAATAGGAGAAAAAGTAGCAGCCGTGATCTGCAGTGGTCTGATATTCATGTCAAAATTCAATGACTCGTGGACAGGGAGAATAATGTGAGTACATTACATGGTACAGGTGCAGTCGCTAGATGTGATCTGATTGAAGTTTTAGTATGGCAACTCTAGGGTCAGTTTGAGAAGTAAAATAAAGAAGCAAGACTCACTGGGGAGAGATGGTGAGTTTTCACTTTGATTGATAAGGCTGGAGGTTTCCACTTGTACCTGCTGTGGAATGCAGGTACAGCATGGAATCAAGCGCAAATCGCTGACTGCAGAGTGCTTGTGGCTGTGAGTCTGGGAAGGTAACAATGAACAGTATGAACTTTCTCTGAACACATTTATTATAGAAAAAATGAGGTTCACTGAAGGTATTGTCTCACCCACTAAGAGAATCCCAGTGTTGGATACATAAAAGCTACAGGAGGATGAGTGGGCTTGATTCCCTTTGCTTTACAGGGCTCTGCTTGCTCAGTTCTGGAATACAATGTCTACCCTAGAGATCTTAGTTCTGCTGGTTGAAGCCAGTCTTCAGGTGAAGCCACAACCTTTCTCCCCGTGCTTTACTCAGTTGCCCTTACTGTCATCACTTATGCATCATTGTTGTGGTAACCCCCACTTAGCCTGAGAAGAGGCATGGCTTGCTCACATGGAGAGACAGAAACAGTTCAACTCCAGTCAAAGTCTTGGCTGGAACCAAATCAGAAAACAAACCTTTAACATTGGACTCTTATTAAAGATGATTGTCAGGACTGGGGAGATAGCTCCGTGGAACAAGTGCCTTCCTGGTATCTGCAAAGTCATGAGTTCAAACCCTGGTCCCACAAAATAAATAAATAAATAAATAAATAAATAAATAAATAAATAAATAAATAATAAAATAAAATAAAATATAAAGGTGATCGCCTATCCAAGGGACTGGTTAATGTCCCCTTCAGGAAAGTAGCAAATTGGAAGAAAATCAGGCATACATGTGTTCACTTTCAGACAGGGATGCTTCTTTTCTTTACTGTCCTTTGGCCACCACAAATGGAAATATTGGAACTCATTTTTTCTTAGGGATGAGCTATATCTCCAATTTTCTTATGTGAAGAGTGCTATCCATAACTCAGCACAGACACAGCAAGCAAGCAAGGCCCTGGGAACTCACACTTACGTGTGGCCTCAGGAGGTGGAGGTCAGTTCTCTTACCACAGCGAGGGAAGAAGCTGAGAATGGAAAGGGCTAGGGTTCAAATAGTATAAAAATTTGATCTGTTCCATTTTGTTCATTGCTTTCACCTCAGACAAAATCCCTCTACACATGAATAAGAGCAAAAGGAATTTCCCTTATAAGTTTTCTGTTTTCTTCTTAGCTTTGAACACACCATCCCGATCAAAATAAATTGGTTCCCAAATTTCTATGTGAGTGAAAAGTGGAGCCATCCTTCAGGGCCTTAACGATCTTATAGTCATTTAATGGCCTGCCTACTCTTGTCTAATATGACAATACTGTATTTACCTTTGAAAATACAGAGATGTTAAGGATCACAAATGCTTTATTTGTGCAAAACCTGGACAATAATCAAAATAATAAGAAGCATTTAGAATTGGCAGATTTTTGTTGTTGTTGTTGTTGTTGTTGTTGTTGTTGTTGCTGTAGCTTTTGAAGATAACATCTGATCGTGGACATAACCATGACCATCTTTCCTAAAGAAGTTAAGTTTGTGAATCAAGGTCCCACTGAGAAAAGAAGGTATAGAGTGGGAAAACTATAGGTTAGGCTATTAGTCAGGGTTCCTGCTCCATGGGGCACTTGACACCTGCAGCTCAGGGGAGGAAATGGTCACTTGGCTTATGGTTTGGGAAGGTTGGGTCCATGACTGGCTCCAAAGCACAAACTGCATGGAGCTAAGGTCTTTTCTGCTGTTACTCTTTCCCTCCACAGTGTGGTGAGCACTGCTCCAGCTCACTCACAGTCAGTGCTGGAGGTTGGAGCACATGACAGAGACTTGTGTTCTCACCATTACCTCCAGCTACACAAGGCTCTCCCAGACTAGGTCGTCAGATCTTCGTCACCCCGAGAACAACAAAGGTGATTCCACCATCTCCCCACCCAGCAAGTTGGCTGCACAGCTACTTTAGCAGCACTGACATCTTGGTTCTGCAAAGAGCTAATTAATTAATTAATTAATTAGATACAGTTGTTACACAACTCAGACTTGTAGTGGTTCTCTCATCTGAGACTCACCAGCGCCAGTATTAGAGGTATGCCCCATTGCACTCAGGTTCTGGGGCTGCCACTGGATGCAGACTGTGGTAATTGAACCTTGGTCCCTGAGCTTGCCAGGCAGATGCTTAGATTGCCCAGCTATCACCCCAGTCCCTGTGAAATATTTCTTCTTTAGAAACGAAACTTGGTTTCTTCTCTGTCTGTTTGTTTGTTCCTAAGTGGCCTTCACCTCCTTTGCTCTCTCCCCCAGTCATTGTGCCCAGATTCTCAGCATTGCCCAGAGAACACCGAGGAGCTGACAGTGCACCACCATTTTCTTCTCTCCCACATATAATTTAAACAAACAGAGGAGTATTTTGTTTATTTATGATGTATGATATGGTGTATAAATTGGGAAAAGATCAAGTCAACCTAATTAGTGTATATATATATATATATATATATATATATATATATATATATATATATATACTTTTTCTTCTTTATACTTTTTCTTCTTTCGCTTTTCTTGGTAGTGAGACCAGTTGAAATTCATCATTTTACCAATTCGGAAATATAATGATTCCCTAGTTCATAGACAGTTCATCGAAGATTCTGAGGAAGAAAACCACATTTGTATTCATTGTCCTATGGGGAGTTCACAAACAGAAGTGAAATTTTGCAAATGCATCTCTTCACCAATCATGCTGTCACAAACAGAAGCATTAGTGAGCCTAGGAATTACTATATACACTGCAATAATTAATATTACCATGCTGTTCCAGAATGTTTTCCTCCTGTGTTCTAGGAATTTCACATCATTCACCCAACATTTCCTATTGAACATCTCATTCCTAAACCCCATCATTCAGTCCCTGCAGTCCACCATCCAGTCTGTTCTGAGCTTAACTTTTAGAGTTTTATATATTAATGAGAGTGAGTTATATTTATATTTTAACGGCTTTATGAAGTATTGAAAGTAGCATCTCACTGTCAGAACACTATCACCTTAAAGAAATAAAGAATAACATAATATATAAATAAAGAGCAGTCCCATACTATAGCAATTCTTAGAGAATCTCTATCAATTTAGAAAACTATGCTGCCTTATAAAGTGAGAAATTATCTTTCAAAGAGCAGAAGTTAGCGGGCAGCCTGATGCACTGGAATGGTAAAGTGCTCTATGTGAAAATGAAACACTGTGAGAATAACAAACTGCTCCATTAAAGCTGAAGGAAATACAATTTAATCATAGGTTGTAACAGGAGAAAAAATTTTGTTTTAAAATCTCTTGGAGAGGATTAAATGTAGGGCACTTGTGTTACTCTCAAGAGAACATCTGACCATTTTCTTAAAGGAACACTTATCACATCTAGGAAAATATAGACTGACATAGTACTGTTATAAATCCTCTTTCATTTGTATGTTGGAACTTGAAATCCCTGTATTCTAATCTTCATTCAAATTAGGACCACCTAATTGTTAATTGCTGTATGCAGCCTTTACACAATTTAACCACCAGGTGGTGACCAAGTCAAATGCTAAATGTTAGTGTTTTCCAGAGATTTTTCCTGGTTCACTTAGGTAGTTAGACAATATTAAAGAATTGGGAGCATCTTTTTGAGGGGATAGAGCAATTTGGTTCTAACTCAGGACCATGCACTTGCCAGGACTGTGTACATCTTAACTACACTGAGGCTAGCCCTGCATTTCTCCATTGCCACATTTACCCTTCTCATATTTCATCCATCACCTAACACTTTCCCGAGCTCCTTCAACTGTCTGTTTTATATTATAGGTCCAGAAATCCTTTCTGTATATAAACTATCTTGCTGCTCTCTAAGGTCACAGCCTCCTCGCTTCCTGTTGTCTGCAGGAAGTGAGCATTCTGATCTTGTCTTCTTAGCAATTTTATTTTTTTCTAAAGAAAGATTCCTGGGAAACTGAGACAAGAGCATGACCAGGAGTCTGAACTGTGTAGGAAGACACTATAACAAATGAATAAATAAACAAATAAATATAAATAAATGATTTTTTTAAAAAGAATCACCGTATCAGGCAAACCTATTATTTTCTCCACCTGCTATATTCCTTTTTCTAAACAAAACATCTAAAATGTTTATCTCTTTAGCTAAAATGACCTAATTTTCCCCAATATCGAAGCTGTAGACTGCAATACAAAATATAGTCTATACACCTACAATCTTCATTCTCTCACCCTTTATGCATAAGGCTAAAATGAACATGAAAGTTAAAATATTCTTTCAAGATACTGAATTTTAGTTCCTTTGGATATTTACACAGAAATAAAGTAGTTGAATTATATAGTAGTTTCATTTGAAAAATTTGAGGAACATCCATATTGTTTTGAAAAATGCTTTGGCTATATGGTGACAGAAGCCAAATAGACATAGAAAGAAAAGAGAGAATAACCTCAACTCATGTGTGAAATCTAAAAGTACTGAATTCTTAGCAACAAGATTATGACGATGGTTAAAAAGCCTGAGAAATGTAGGCTGAGAGGCATTGCCTAGAAAACATTTTTTCATCGACGAGTGCTGAGAATTGCTGAAAACAGAAATTGGCCACATGTGTGAGAGGAGGACGAGGCCTCAGTGCCTAAAGCAATCAAGCTACCTCAGTCCTGAGATAAGAATCATGGTTGGTTAATGTCAGCTGTTAGCCATTAAGAAAATTTCTATCAGTTATACTTATCTTGCATAGGCATAAATAAGTGTTTCAACTGTTGTATGTTAGTCAGTGCTGAAAGAAAAAACGAGAAGACCTGATGAATTTTACTCAGAGGTCTCACTAAGATTTGTGTCTCTCAAAGTGAACCCAGAACTCTCAAGCATCTCAGCTTTATTTTGAGGTAGTGAACATGATGAAGTGTGGACCACGTTCTCTATTGGGAGTCTTGCCACGGGCATTGTAGTTGCATAGGAAGCCAGATTCTGGTCTTTGTCCTGAGAATATAGATGTTATCCTTAGAGAAATTAAGGCTAATAGCAGAATTTACACATATATATATATATATATATATATATATATATATATATATGTAACAATTGTGACAGGCAATGGTACAGTTAGAAGAGTTTCAATAACTAGGTCCTACAAGTAACAGTAAAATGAGTTATGTTGCTTTTAAATAATGAGGTATTTCTATCTTAATTCCTTCCCTTCTGCTGTCTTCCAGGCAGAGCAATAAGGGCTCCAATCTATGATGCTTCCATTGGAAGTATTAAGTAACTCCTGAGCTGTGCTGAGGGATTTATGAGTGATGACTGCTCCGGCTTCTTCAGGCTGAAAGGAGCCATAGTAGGGAACTGGCATTCAGAGATACTATACAGATGTTCTACTTAAAGGACCTCAATAGATACCAGGCATTTTTATCTTGGGTAGGTAGAATAGCTTAGACACTTTTATTTATGGAGCCTGACAGCTTATTATAAGTCCTTCTAGATTTAGTTATAATTATCTCTAAGTTTTGAGAACTCATGAAAACCAGAATACCTTATTTTTACTGTCAATGCTTTTAAGAATAGTATGACATAATTTTTTAGTTATAACTTATGAGAGAACAGTGACACTAGCAAGCTATTTTTATTTGTGTGGAACTATATATATATATATATATATATATATATATATATATGCATATATAGATTATATTTATAAAATCTAGTCTTAGTAAAATTTGAATTAGTAAGTAACATGAATATATTGTAGTATCTCAGTTGCAGCTAAATGAAAGTGTCCTCCAAAGTCTGTTTCTGTTGAGGTATGATGACTAGAAGGAAAGTCAGGGTTGGAGAAGAACAAAGAGACATGTTCCAATGTCCAGCAATAGGCTGGATTTTCTTTTGGTCATGATTTCTCAGTGTTCCTCCAAGGAGAACACAGAGACTGGTTAGAGGAAGCCAGTCGGCCCTGTGCCCTTTAGTCCTACTGAACAATCTGGGAAGCTACGTCTGAGCTCTGGGGCCTCCACTGCAGAGTGCAATCTCACTTCTAGTGGCTGCCTTGGCAGTCAGGGCATAGCTTGTGGGCCTCTTAAAGCAGTCCATCTTATGTTGACCTGGCTTCTGACAGGTGTAGAAGTGAACTGTATTGTCTATAAGCTCTTTTTGGAGTCAAGAGAATCAGACTTAAGATCAATTTGGAGGCCACGACAAGTCAGCCATTTTTTTCATTTTTGTTTTATCTCCTTCTGGTTTACTCCCAGTACCAATTATAGAAAGTTGTTTTCTTGGCATCTGATAAAGTATCAAGTGAGTTTTTTTTATTTGTCCCCAGGTAGGTAATGGGGCTTGCTGGATTTTATGAACTGGCCACATGAATGGTTTTGTATCAAATTTTTTTTTCATGCTTACTCATTTTCTAGGTTTTAGTCATAGAGCTGGTATCCAATTTAATTCTCC
>PVKN010033469.1:0-12043 GCA_004027915.1 Capromys pilorides
TGTGTGTGTGTGTGTGTGTGTGTGTGTGTGTGTGTGTGTTTCGGAGGGGAGGGGCTTGCTCTATTCCCCAGGAAGATCTTGAATTTCTGGGCTCAAAAGATCTTCTCAGCTTCTTGAGTAGCTGGGACTACAGGCATGTCCCAGTAAGCCTGGCTTGTATGTGCCTACCAACCTACTTAACTGAGAATGACGTTTATCTGTCTTATTGATGCTGTGCACCTCACACCTACAGTAGTGCCTGGCATACGGTGGTTACCAGCGAATAGGTTTTCTTTTTTTAATTTGTTGCTGAGATTCAAAATCATGGCCTTGCTCGTGCTAGGCAAATGATCTACCAGAGTCGCATTCCCAGCCCATTCTTAAATAAACAGATGGCAGATGTGACCCAGTTGTGACCTGTGAGATGTTGAAGAAATACAATGAGGTCTCCTGCGAGGAATTTTCTCCCCCCAAAATCAAGAGTTCCCTGAGGTGAAAACAGAAAACCAAAAAAAAGGCTCTTCCTTGCTTCTTTCGCATGCCCTGATGTGGGGACAGGATGTCTCATGCTGCAGCTGCTACGAGCCACAGTCCAAAACCCAACAGGTAACAAAATAGAACAGAAGGACACAACAGCTGGAGCCTTCATATCCCAGGAAAAGCTGGCTCCCCCCTCCCCCAAGATCGCCTCTCTGGATTCCTTGTCAGGTGAACCCTAAATGTCCTAAATCACTGTTCATTAAGTTTTCTCCCGCTCCCAGCCAAGGTATGCAAACTGACACATTCCACATTTATTACCCTAAATTGTGCTTTTCGTTTGCCTGTCCGTCTCCACACCTCACCATGAGGTTCCCAAGAACTGAAACGATTTGTCACTGACCACAGCCCAGACACATAGTCTAGCACCTAACCAAGAGGGAAGGGCCTGAAATATGTGTTACAGGAGCCGGCCTGAGCTCACAGCCCTAGCACTCACAGTACTGTCATTCCTAAGAGATGGATTCTTAGAGGTGGTGTGTATTTTGGGAAAATGTTGAGTTCAGTTTGGGATGTATTAAATTTGCGGACTTGTTGACACAATCAACTTAAGGTGGCCAAAGTACATGGGGCTAATATTTCTCCTGACCATAAAAATTAAACAAGGACCCAATTCCTGTCTTCCTGAACCACAGGAGTTCTTGGCACTGTGGGAACCAGCACCAGCTCTCACAGCCTGAAATCGTATCTGAAAAAGTCCACTCTCAAGCTCGAAGTCAGACAAACGTGTTTTTAGCTTTCAGCTTACAGGATCTTCTAGCGACATATAACACGGTTGATCACTCCCTCCTTTTAAAAACTTTGCTCCATAAAATTACACATTTGCACTCACACTCACTTCCTCCTAACATCTACGCCTAACTTCCAAGTTTCATCTTTCTGTGTTCTCTCCACAAACTCAAGGCCCAATGCTAAGTCCTCTTCTTCTTCCATCATATGCTTATTTTCTCTACAGGGTAACCTTGAACGTGACCTCCACTGTTACCTTCAGGCTGATAAGTGTGTATCTCTTACCTCTATCTTCTCCTAGGAGGTCAGGTGCATGCATTCGAATCCCTATGTCCAATATATGCATGGATGTCTCAGTACCATCTGAATCTCAACCTTTCTGGAACTGAATTTATTATGTGATCTAAATAATCAGCAGCCTAAAGAAGACAACACAAACCTATCCCAAGCTAGTTTTAAAGCCTAAAAGAAATAGATAGGCTCAAATAACCAGAATCTGGATGGAGCTATACATGAGCATGCCCGAATTCAGAAATACGAATGATATCCCTCCCATCTGCTCACCTTCACCTAATTCTTCTCTCTCCTTCTGCAAAGCAGCCTCCTCTACAGATAAGAAACATGGCTGGAGACGGCCACAGCACTGCATCCTCACTGCTCCAAGATCCCAAAGGTGGGGTTATTCCCTTTCACCTCCACCCTTAAAAGTCTGTTGCAAATGGAATCTTGTACAAGACTTGGGCATGAAGCCAATACCTGTGCCGACCCATGGCCACGTAGTGCACTGCCACAGACCACAGAGCTGTGTGCAGGAGACTCTAACCACATCAGAGTAGATTAGCAGCTCTTAAAGGAAGCGGAAGCAGGGTGTGCTGGACAGACAGATTGAGCAACTGTCCTCTGCCTACTCAGATCTGCTCCTCTCCACTGTGCTTCTGTTGACCAATGTGGTCATCATTCTCCCGTGCCAGTGCACAACCCCGAAGCCCAGGATTCCTGCTCACCTCTCTCTTACCTTTCAAAGCCAAGACAGTGTCATGAGCTTTTCATTTTACCTCCCTGACATCATTCGAAGCTATCCACCCCAGGAAAGAGGATACCACTCACTGATAGGTGTCTCAGTTACTTCTCTCTCGTTGGGACAAAATATCCAACACCCAAACTTAAGGAAGCAAAGTTTTATTTAGCTCACAGTTAGTGGAGGTTTTGGTCCATACTCAGCTGGCTCCAAGCCAGAGCAGCACATGGCGGGGGGCAGCAGCTCATGGGAGCAGAAAGCAGCAAAGAGCAGAGGGAGGAGCAGCGGCTGAGGCAGCCAGCAGGCCTCTCTCCCCTCCCCATATTGTAATCAGACTATCTGTGGCAGGGCGGGTGTAGCACTCACACCCATAATCCCCCACACTGGATCATGAAATAATCACAAATTCTAGAAACCACCCCATGACTGCATGAGGCTTTGAGGGGACAACTAAACATAAGCCATAACAATAGTGTTTGCCTCACATACACAAGACCTCAGGTTGAGTCACCAGCACCACCTTCAAAGAAAAATTTTAGACCCTCTCTCCTTTCCATTTTCATTGCCATCTTCTTCATATAATCCACCAGAAAGCTAATTTTTAAAACTCTCCAATATGTCTTCACTGTTCTTTCTCCACTCCTTCCATAGCAGCTAGACTGATCGCTCCAAGCATAAACTCAACCACGCCATTCCTGTGCAAGGAGGAGCCCTCCTTCAGTCCTGTGACAAACCTCCAAAGCCTCACCATCACCTGGCAAGCCGTGCACACCTATGCCTCTCCATCTAAGCCACGCCTCCATCGCACTGAGCTTCAGAGCGCAAGTCTTCTCGTTCCTGCAACATATGATGCACCGTCCCACCTTGAGGTCTACCCCCATGCCACCTCCATCTCCTGGGATTCACGCACTCAGCTGCACTCCTTCACCTCCTCCTCCCCTTTAGATCTCATCTCCAATGGCACTGATTTAGAGAAGTTGTAAGATACTGCCCTCTAGTCTCCAGCTGGACCCTTGGTCATAACCTCTTTCAGTCCTAGGCACCAGTCTTTCTCAGTATGCACTATCTTCATGGTGTGAACTTTATTTACATTGACTGGCTGACTCTGCCCTGCTGGCAGGTGAAACCCACAAGAGCAAATATATGCTGCCCTCGCTTCCCTTTCTCTCTCCAGCACCAACAGCAGGGCAATCCTCAAGGCTGAGGAACAGATGTCTGAAAAAACACTGAAGGCACGAAGATTAGAAGCACCAATTCTAGGCTCAGTCACAGCGCTCCAAGGCACTGCTGTCCTGCACAAGATGCCTGTGTCTTCCCTTCAGGGCTCAGCTCCTTTATCTACTAAATGTGCACAATGGCAAACACTCTTAGGTGGGTTTTGATACGTGGTGTGCTCACGTGCAGATCCTGTGAGCAACACGCACACACATGTACTGTTGAACTTTATTTATTTATTTATTTATTTTTGTATTATGACTGGCTCAGCCTGCCCTGGGGGTGGGGCTGGCACAGCATGTGGTGTGGGGGATCGAACCGCCAACCCTGTAGTTGCTTACGCTTTCCTAAGCAGGTGCTTTAGACAGCTGAAGAACCATCTTGCCGGCCCTGTATTGTTGAACTTTAAAGCAGAGCATGCCAGAGGATCCTTCCTGCTCCACCAGCCCCAGCTTCCTAGGACCCTTGCAGTGGAACTCAGTTCCTTGACTTCGGTCCCTGTCATGCCGGGAGAGAAGCCCTCGGAGGTCCTTCCCAGCGTCACTCACAATGGCTGTCTTGCAGCTGGCTCTCTAGATGAAGGAAGAAGCTGACAGGAGGGAAGCTGGGCTTGTCACGGAGCTCCAGGGCAGTATTCTGCCTGACTACCTCACTACATGGCAGCCATGGATGGCCGGAGGCTGGCTCTGTGCAGCCTGATGCACTGAGGGCTCCTGAATCTGTCTCTAGCACCACCTCGGAACCCTAGTCTTGCTTTGCAGCTAGAGCTGTCCTGCAGCCCCACTTCAATTCACTTGGGGAAAGTTTATATAAAAGAAGAAAGGTCTTTGACCTCACTGTGAAGTTTCAAATCTTACATAAAAATGACTCTGTTGCAGTTCAAAGAAAGAAGTATTTATGTTTTCCCCTCTTTCATATAGAAGAGAAAGAAACACTGAGTATTATTTTAGTAGTAGAAGCTAAACTCTAAACAAGAACATCCAAGACAAAGGCCCACAGTCAACCGACACATTTTTCTTCACCTCTTGGGCCCTGCACAAGGACTCCCCATCCTTATCTCTGAAAGCTCTGGTCAAGGAACCACCAGGCACCTGGAGGTGCCCAAGGAGCTGAGTATTCCTAGATCTGTACTATGACCTGGGGGCAGCTTGGAGGTCTCTGGCAAGAACACAGAAAGGGACTTGCCCTCTGCCAGTTTGTCAGAATGTATTTTACAATGCATGCCCTTCTCGTTTTCTGTACAGACCTAGGCCTTCTGGAGCACAAGGATACCCTCCACAGCTTTATTTGTAACAGGAAAGGATAGGAACCACAGAGCTGCCCATCCAGAGAACTGCTGTGATAGAGCATGACACAGGACACAGAGACGAATACAGCTACAGTTATAGCGACTATGTAGATACAGCTCTAAGGACAGAGAAGAGTACGACAGACAGAAACAGAGAGAGCATAAAGAAAGAGACAAAGATAAAGATGGGAAGATACATCCCTTCGGTGGAAAAACAATGGAGATATTATCAAATATTGTAGATCCAGAGTCTTTCAAAAGTTTCACAAACTATACTTGTACCAATCATGTTTAGAAGAGTTACCATGCCTGCGCCTTGTCGTCTGAACAACTACTATGAAGACCACAATGTGCGTTGTGTTAATTATTGTGGCTGTCCTACTATTAAAATTAATAAAAATTTTTTTAAAAAGTTTCACAGACTAATGCTAAATGAGCCAAGCAAATAAAACAAGCAAAGAAGCAGCAAAAGCAGAACGAGCGAGGAGCCGCGGGCTCTGACAGAACTGCCTCAAGTGTTCCCAAGCTTGCGGCTACGGACAGGTTATTAATTTTCTCTGAATAGGAATTTTCGCATCTGTAAAACGGAGTGATCGCAGAGCCACCTCCTCGGGTCCTGCAGGGACGAAGCTCCCAAGCTGGCCAGCGGATGGGCAGACGGCGCGAGTCTCTGTTAAGCGGCAGCGTTCACGCTCCACAGCGCCTCATCAGCACCATCCACTCTATCAGCAACCGCATCTTAATCTAGCATATGAATCACGCCAAGGGAAGGAGCCCAGCAGGCTGGAGGCAGAGGCTCCCTTCTGGGCAATGAAGCCGGAGTGCTGCAAGGAGGCTATGAGCCATGACAAGGCGGAGAGGCTTCTTATTTCCAGTTAGTTCTTAGCTGTTTTTCTTCTTTTGCAAGCTCGCGATACTTCCATAGTAAAGGGTTTGTCTGGGTTGTTCTTGTTCAATGTAAGATTGGCCTCTAAGAACTCAACTTTAGTTGTATTCTGATGAATAAATCCAGAGATATGCAATGGAGAGTCTGACCCAGAGGACTTGCCTGGAAAGAGTAACTTAACTGAAGAGAGATTATGACATGCATGGGCTGGGGTTCAGGGGTGCATGTTACATAGTCCCAACAGCTCAGGAGGAACGGGTGGCAGAGCTGGCAGGGTCACAAAGCACCACACAAGAGAAAGGAAATCTGAGCCTTCAGACCTGTGTTTGCAAAGAGGAACTTGCAGTCATCTCGCTTGGCTTTTGCTGCTTTGCAGGGGATGGAGTTGTGTCCCCTCAGAAATTCATGTCGAACTCTTCACCTGGGGACCTCAGAATGTGGCTGCCTTTGGACATAGTCTTCAAAAGGTGTGAGTTAGATAAGTGAGTCAGAGTTGTGGGCCCTACTCCAGTCTGATTGCTATCTTTACAAAAAGAGATTAGTAACACACACATACACACACGCACACGCGCGCGTGCACACACACACACACATACACACGCAGGCACGCACACAAAGGGCCAAGACTTCCTCTCCCACATGAACTCAACCAAGGAAAGAAGATGTGGACCAGGTGGAGACTCAGTAAACAAAGGTGAATGAGCAACAAGAGAAGTATTCCCTCGGGCTGGTCAGAGTTTCGTGCTTTGGCAAGTAAATCCTGGCAGCAGCTCAGACCCTAGAAGGTCTGCAGGACCCAGCCGGCAGGCTCTGCTCGCTTGCCCTGGCTCACAACGGCCCCTGGGCTCCCCACAGGGGGGTGATCGGAGAGGAGGGCACACTGCTCAGGGCAATGGGAAAGCCCAGTCTAGTTGGTACCTGTGTTCTTACTGCTAATTAATAAGCATTTTGTCAAAAGAGAGGAGAGTAAGACACAGGCCTGCATAGAGACCACCAGGGAGAGGCTGACCACCTGTAAGCAAAGAAGACAGGTCTCAGAAGAAACCAACCCTGTGGACGCCCTGCCTCCAGAACTGTCAGAAACGCCACCTCCACTAAGCCTCCCAGTCGCGGCACTGTGTCACGACAGCCCTAGCACACTACTGTACCCTGTGAGTGACTCTCCTCCCATACTGAAGAACTGTGTGTTTTCTATATGCAAATCCATCCTCCTACCCTTGTGACTTCTGGGCTGTTTTATAAGAAAGTCTTGATTTGAAAGGACTTGGCCACCCCAAAAACATTACAGTACTTCCACACTGGCGTCTGGTCCTCTGAGCATTTCTGGAGTTGTCCTTGGGGCCACTGTTGTGATTGTTGTGTTGCAGTGCTTACACTCTGCCTACAATGCATTTGTGTAATTAGTTTCTAAATTGGTTTACTTTTTCCCTAAAACAATGATAATCTAGTCTTTTTCCATCTCTATAGGGGTAGGACTGACAAATATCGCCATTATTTTTATAACAATGGAAATTTTAAAATTATGTTACAAAAGTATGTTTTTGATAAAGGAGCATGTTCATCAGATACATTTAGATGAGACAGTTAATTATTTAAAAATTATTAGCTAATTATTAAAATTAGCTAATTAGTTAATATTAGTTAAAGAAATTAGTCATATAGACTTTAAAGGTTCAGCATTTTAACTGCCTTCACTAAATATGCATTCCTTAAATAACAACGCAAGGAAAACCCTACTGCACCCGTGCTCTACAAAGCGCTAGCAGTGCTAGGAGATCTATTAAGTGCTGGCAAGACAGAAGGACGCAGGAATCCGGAAAGGCTTGCAATAAGGTCAGAGTGACCTCAAGGAAGTCAACCTGCCTGACTCATTGATTGATTGGTGACGCACATCAAACCCAAGACCCCCACATCGGAGACCAGCACCCCACCACTGCTCTGTACCCCCACGCTTCCTATAAACTGAGCTTTTTCTGATTTAGTTTCTGCCTGTTTCAATGGGGATCAGAAAAGTTCCTCTCTTATGGGGTTATCACGGACTGCTGTTTAGGAAAGTAACAGGGGCCAGGGGGCATTGTAACCATTCCATTAACACACCATAAACGTACTTCAAAATTCAAAGGAGAAATCCTGCAGGGTAACAAGAGGCAGAGAGCCAGGCAATACCTACCTTAAGCAGAGGCCGAAGAGACCTCGCAGGTGCGGTTGGCAAGCCGTAGTCAACAGGGGCAGGGAATAAACTCCGGCTGGGCTGCACAGGCCTTCTGCTCTGCACCTTTCTATTCTTGGCCTTTGTTCGATCAAGTCGAAGGAGCATTCACGTCACAGAGCTTTCTAACACAGGAGTGATGCTATTACTAAAATTCTACCCAAACTACCACGTATGAAACACTTCTCCAAAGGTGGTTAGCAAAAAAGGTCTCAGGAGTTAAAAACTACTCTTCACCACAGAATAGGAACAAGGTGGGCAGGGGAGATGGCTCGGTGGTCTAAGCATCTAATTGGCAAGCACAAGGGCCTCAGTTCAATCCCCAGTCCAGCAAAATAAATAAATAAATAAATAAATAAATAAATAAATAAATATTACAATAAATAAATACTGTATTAGAGAAAAAATACTATATAAAAAGAAGACAAAGAAGAAGAACAAGAACAAGGCCCTGATATCATCATATCACAGAGCAAATCCAGGAGACACTCCACCGGCTCTCCCCACAGAGCTACCATGGAAGGGTTGCAGGATCCAGGAACTCCCATGCAAGGTGAGAGCCAAAAGCCATCTCCATCCCTCATAGTGCCCTGAAATAGCCTGGGGGGAGAGAATGCTTTCTCCCTTTGTTTTTAAAAGGGACAGCCCAGGACAATACTCATACCTCCATCTCATGGGGGAAGGGGCAGTGGGTCTCCAGGGCTCTAAAACCAGCAGCGCGGAGAAGGGCATGGAACATCAATCTTCCTCTTTGAAGCTATCCAAAGTACTGAGCCCTCTAAACCCAGCCACAGTAGACAGCCCACGCCAGCTGTGCTTCACAGGCACAAGAGATAGAGGTGTCCTCCTTCCTTTCCTGGTGCAGAAATGCAGAGCCTGGAGCCACTGGTTAAGAGGGAAATAGTGGGTTCTGCAAGGAAGTGGTTTCCAGAAAATCCCAGAACTCTCTCTCTGTAGACAGGTCCAGGACGGGCACGCTCTGGAAAAAAAATGCTTCTACTTTCCAGTAGGAACTGCAGATGGAGTAGCCTCCTCAGGGTCTGCTCTCAGAGCAGCAGCACTGAATTGTGGGTCAGATACCATGCCGGGTTCAAATCAAGGATACATCACTAAGGACCATACTTTCCGGTATCATCCTTACCTCCCCAGGCCTCAGTTTTCCAATAACAGGCCCTGATCCAAGAGAGTTTCTGGGAAGACCAACTCAGTCAGAGCAGGCATCCTCTAGGGTTTCCTTTCAATCTCAGAAGCATCCCATGGAAGCCAGCCTTATTATTTAAGAAATGTATAATAGGAAAAGCACAGTCGCTGGAATGCAGAAATCATAAAAGTTGGCTTCTTGTCTAATCTATTTGTTCTAAAAAAATTTGCATGTCTCTGAGGCCAATGCTTGGAAAAATAGTCTTTAGAATCTTAAAATGAGTTGTGAGAAATTGGGGTATCTCAATTGCTTTTTGAAAACAAGTGGTCCAATACATAATCCTAACAGAATCATTATAAAAATTATTACTGCTTGTCTCAGTTACTGGTCTCTCATTGCTGGGACAAATACCCGACACCCAAAATTAAGAAGGAAAGGTTTATTTAGCTCACAGTTAATGGAGGTTTCAGCCCATACTCAGCTGGCTCTGAGACAGAATGGCACATGGCAGAGGGCAATGGTTCATGTAGGTGACAAGGAACAAGAGAGAAAAGGGAGGGACTGAAGCTAGTTACCCTCTCTCCTCTCATCACATCATAATGCAAATCACCTGCCCCAGGGCAGGTGCAGCACCCACACCCACAATAATCAACCACAAACTCCAGACGCCACCAGAGGACTGCAAGAGGCTTGGGAGGGCACCTAGACACAAACCATGACACTACTCTTCCTTTTCCCATCTTGGGGGAAATGAGAACCAAGCCACTCAGTCCACAGTCAGGGCAGGAGCACATTGCTAAAGCCAAAAGCATAATGATCAGGTTACAGAAAGAAAGATGGAAGGCAGTGGCCTGGAGTTTCAAGAAGTTCAAAGTTCACACAGAAAACTGACTTGACCCTAATAAGTCAGTCGGGCAAAAAGGGCCCAAGGAAGTTTCCTAGGGAATCTCTGCAAAGGAACCTTCTAGAAGATCATGCAGAATCTTCCTGAAAATTTTTTACACCCAAACTGGGTGGGGAGGGGGAATTATTGCATTCTAATGTTAACGAGAATCCTACACACACACACACACACACACACACACACACACTCATCACCACAACACACACACAGTGTATGCACTTAAAACATGAAGATGCAAGAGTTGACAAAGTCTCTCCTCTTCAAAAAAAAAAGATTGCCATAAAACATGTCACAAAACTGTAAAAAAATTATACACCCTTGATTCTAAATTGTAGGCCCAACCTTAAGAAAAAGAATAAAATGGTGCAGAATCAAGGCTGTTCTACAAATTCTGGGCTCTCTAAGCTATTATATCATGACTGATCAAATGCCAAATCATCTCTCTCTCTCTACTTCCTGTGAGTCAGAGAAGGCAGACTTAACTTGAGAAAGGGTTCACTAACCATTTCAAGAGTGCTCTTATAAGATACACAATCCCCTTCCATTTTCCCAGGCAGCTGCAAGGGTGACTAAGAACATGGTGGAGACAGAAAATAGTCTAAATAAATAATTATTTTGGAGCGGCAGATCCTTCAGTTATCTTTTTTTAGGAGTTGACATCCTAGGTACAGAGCACAGTAGAGTCTCTTTCTAGCTTCCCTTCCTCTCCTTCTCTTCCTCCTTTACTTTCTTTCTCTTTCTCTGAGTTAGAGACATGAACTTGTCATGCCATGCGGAAGAGGAGGGTGATTTTTGGCTACTCTGGGCGGCCACTGTGGAAAGACACAGAAAGCAGCCCAGGTCCCCGTCCCCAGGCCAGTGGGACTCTCAGTGTCTGATTTACTTAGTTGTGTCTCTGTGAAAGATACATCTGAACAGAAGTCTGGAAATAGACATCTGTTGTTTTGGCATCCGCACACATTTCTTGTCTTTGATACCCATTCTCCTCTTTCCTCTGGGAAAAAGCCCTGCAGCTCATCCTCCCTGCCTCCAGAAAAACAGACTCCTACCTCTGATCCAAAGACTTGGTGCAGGGAACCTCAGGCATTGCTGGGACCAAGGATGCTTCCCAGATGTTTGCACAGCCATAACAACCAATGAGCTGTAAGAAAGCTTCAGCAAAGGCTTCTGGGATGAAGATGACAGCCTCTTCCAACTGCATCAGGAAAAGCTGACCAGGTCAGCACTTATTTTATGTCCATGGGGGAGGAGGGTTGAGAATGCAGTCAAAGAATTTCTACAATTTCAAAGTAGAAACATAATGACATTAAACGTTAAAGAAGCCAAATGTGAATAAAACAGGCTCCACCTCACCCCCTCCTGGGACTCCTTGGGGATGTAAATAACTGGATTTCTTGTGGATTGATGCTTGGTTCAGATTTCATCTGGGATCGCTGAGTGTTAGAACCAGAAAGTTCCTGGTCAGGTTCTATATTTGAAACTCAGTCTCAAACCAGTGGAAATGACTTTCTTTAAAGGTGCTTTAATGCATCATGACTCGGGGCGTTTCTTCCTCTTGGTGGAGGACAGGCTGCCAAGGTTAACAGTCCCAGCCACACCAAGAGTCGTCTGGCACAGTGGTCCTCAGAGGGGGAAGCCAGTAACAACAGAGCAAGCTCACGATCAGGGGCAAACATGGAAACCAGTAGCTTCAGACGAAGTCACCGGGGTTTCTGGGTGATACTGTCATGCGATATTCAGATTCTAAATGGGGACGTACCCGCCTGACACTTGGTATACAATTGCTATTTTCTAATATTAAGTGCCTTACCACATATTTATGGGAACATGATATGTTCATTTGTTTTCACACTGTGATACTCGTAGGAATACTAAGATGAAAAGAAAATTTTAAAAACTACCACCTGCCAGTACTTGTTCTGTATCTTAACACAAATAAAGAAATTGGCTGTGAACGGAATAAAGGGGAAAAAAAAACATTCCCAAAGATATCTGAGTTTGTTTTAAACATGGCTGATACCTGTTTAGTGTTTTCTAAGAGTAGATCATCTACATATATTGCCTCTCATTTTAGGATTTAGCGATAAAATACACAGATTCAATCCAGGTTGGAAAGAGCAAGGTGCCCCTCTAACCT
>PVKN010033470.1:0-12041 GCA_004027915.1 Capromys pilorides
ATCAGAAACAATGAGAATAAAGACAAACTGCAGCCCAGGTGGGGTCAAAGCCAGGAGGAGGCAGGGCAGAAGGCTCTTCCACTGTGAGACAAAGTGGCAGGGGCCTGGAACAGGCCCTCCCGCCTGCCGTGAGGAGCAAGGGTGACAGCCAGAGCTCAGGCAGTCATCTTCTGACCTTGAAACGCAAGCCACAATTTATGGACAATGGCACAGCGAAATCGAAGCAACTCGGTCCCTGGCGATCTTGCGGAGCCACCTTCCCAGCCATGGGCTGTCTACATCTGGAATTCCTTTATGTGAATTATGTATAATTATGCCTCCACCATGATTGACTAGCTCTTAATGGTAGCCAGATAGCATTTCCCAGTGCCACAGGCTCGGGGTATATTAAAATATAAAGAAACACCACAACAAGGGGACCAAACCTGTGGTAAATTTTAAATACACACACTTGACAAATGAATGTCTTTTTCCATACACAAAAATAAATTCAATATAATTGCGTTATTTACTTCTTTCAGCCATGAACATGGCAACTGTACACGTGGACCTTGTTTGGAAATCTCAAACATTTAAATAGAAACACTAGGTGAACTCTCAATGAGCTTACCTACTAAAATACTAATAATAAATATAAATACATACATAACATGACAATACCCAAGGCCAGCAAGGCTGCAGGGCACCTGGAGCCCTCATGCCCTGGTTGCTGGGACCCAAGTGGCCCAGGGAAACAGTACAGCACTTTCTTTCCATGAAGTATGGCACATACTCAGTGCATGGCCCTGCAGTCCCACTGCCACTAGTGATGCAAGGGAAACGAAAGCTTGCGCTCACATGAAATCCTGCACGTGAATGCTTCTGACAATTCTATTCCTATTCATCAAAAACTGTTGGGTGTTTTTGGGCTACTCACACTTGTCATCCCAGAATTCCGTGAGGCTGAGGCGGCAGGACTGAAACGCCAAGCCCAGCCAGAGCACCTTTGCAACTTAGCAAGACAGTCTCAACATAAAAAGGGGTTGGAGATACAGCTCAGGTCAACAGCCCTGGGTTCAATCCCTTGCACCAACCACCCGCAACATGCAAATGGCTCTCACTTTCCTTTTGGCTTCAGGACAAGAACAGCATTGACTGAAATCCTTCAGTGTTTAGCACCTCTCAGAGCAGCATCTCTGCTTCACGAATGTTGGTCGTGTTTGTCCAGGCGCCTTTATTGTAACTTGCATAATGCTTAGGAATATCTGTATCTGGTGGCTCTCGTAAATGGCCAATTGATACCAAAAACCTATTTCTGTGTTTGAGGGGTGGGAAAAACAACCACGACACAACAATATAAGAAAGGCACATTCATTCCAGATTCCAGTGTGTAAGAAAATACAACTGCACTGAAAATCTTGATGATTGCCTGTAACAAGTAATCCTTAGTTTATGGAAACTAACTTGTACAGGTGAATAAATCTTCCCCACTGTATTGTTTTCCAACTTCTTGCTATTGTAAGATGAAAACATCTTATAATTACATCTTCTTGCCATTGTACATTGTGAATTTAAAAAAAATTATGGGTTTAGTACAGGGCCTACAGGGTCTCACTACAACAGATTGGACTCATAGTGATCCTCCTGTTTTCAGCCTCCCAAGTCCTGGGACTACAGGCACATGTCACCATGCCCAGTCTCAACTGATATCTCACAATACCACAGAGGCGGGGCCAGCGCAGCAGGCCAGGGATTCAACCTTGGACCCTGCGTCTGCTAAGCAGGCGCTTTAATCTGCTGAGCTATCTGGTCGGCCCTTCATTGAGTATTTCCTCACTACACTTATTTAATCTACTTTGATCTCTGCTCTTTTAACTCAATTTAGGTCATTGATCCTTCAAAGCTGGTCACTATAATACCCTTCAGTAAGATTCTGACATTAATTCTTTGGTACTTTATTCTCTATTTATAATCACAAATGATAAACATTTTTTGAAATAGAAATGACCCAAATGTCCTTCAAGGGGTAAATACACAGCCATGAGATATCTATACCATCATCTACTACCTGCTTAGCAAGAAAAGGAACAAACTATTAATATACACAACATGAAGGAATCTCAAATGCATTCTAACACTACGTAATTCCACTTCTTCGGCTGTCTAAGTTACTCTTCTCTCGTTGCCGGGACAAATACTTGACACTCAAAATGAAGGATGGAAAGGTTTATTTAGCTCACAGTTACTGGAGGTTTCAGTCCATACTTAACTGACTCCACAAGATAGCTCAGTGGTCTAAAGCATCTGCTTAGGCAAGCTTAGGCAACCACAGGGACTGAGGTTCGATCCCTGGCACCACATGCTGTGCCAGTCCCATCCCCAGAGCAGGCTGAGCCGGCCATAGTATAAATAAACAAATAAAGTTAACTGGCTGCAAGGCAAAGCAGCACAAGGCAGAGGGCAACCTTTCATGGTGGTGACAAAGAACAGAGAACAAAAATGGCAGGCCCAGTGGTAGCAATGGCTGCAGGGAGCAGGTCTGTCTCCCTTAAGTTGCATTCAGGCTCTCTACCCAGGCTGGGTGTGGTACTCACACCCATAATCCCAGCAGCACTCACACCCATAATCCCAGTGAATCATGAGTTAATCACAAACTCTAGAGGTCCACCCCAGGACTGCATGAGGCTTTGGGGGAACAACAAGACGCCAACCATAACCGTGGCATTCTTCTGTTGAAAGTAAAACCATAGAGAAAGAAACAGACTATAGGTTGTCAGGGAAGAAACAGGTCAATTACAATGAGCAATACAAAAGAACCGGACTGGGGGAGCCAGTGGTGGGGGGTGAGGGGAATGCTCTGTTCACAGATGGTGGAAGTTACACAACGGAGTGTATTTGCCAAAACTCAAACACCTAGGAGCTGGGGATGTAGTTCAGTGATACAGTCTTGCCAAACATATCCCAGGCCCTGGGTTCAATCACAAGCACCACATACACCTACATAAACACACACACACACACACACCCGGGCCACGCGACCATCCTAGACTGTCCACCTCTACCTCCAGACACTGCCTGAACATCCCTCAGAAATCTAACAGAATGGTAGGCAGAGAGGACTCCCCATCCAATCCCTGCGCACATTTTAATACCAGCCCCTGACTGGCACTCCCAAAGGGCAGAACAATAGCTATACTGTATGCGGCTCCATAACGGCCGCTGCATAAACATGAGCAACAAGTTCCATGGCGACTCCCTGCCACTGGCCTTCGCAGCTGCCCGGCTCCCAGGACTTGAGGATGTGCCCAGGGTAACGTGGAGTCTGGATCCTGTTCAATGTGTCAGTCTCAAATCTATAGCTCATAGCAGTCTCAGCCCTTGGAAACTCCCCGTAATAATGCACCCCAACGCCGCCCCCCCCAGAGCCCTCTGGCTCAGGCTATCCCTGATGACTGCCCAGGGAACAGTGTACCCTAAAGCTCTGAATGGCCAGGGTTAATCCCTAAGAGTCAGACCCTGGAAAATCCATCTGCGCAGGAGGCACTGTGACCAGGGGCGCCTTTAGCTGACACCTCCTCAGCACAGACACCGTCTGTGTTTCTTGACCTTATGAAGCTGCTAAGCCGACTTTATTAAAAATGGCGTATCAAAAGCTTCTTGCAAAGGGGTGTTTCTGTCAACCAAAAACAAAACAAAACAAAACAAAAACACCCTTCAAACATAAATCATTTAAGCCACCCTCCGCATTAGTTGGCATGAAATAAACAGAGCCTGTTGTAGGCAGAAAGTGCCAGAGTGGTTCTACCAACCTAGGCCTCCTGACTGGCTATCAATCACCAGATGCTTAAAATATAAGAAAAGCCTGCATGAAAAGGCTCCTCCCAGCTGTTTGCTCCAACTCACCTGTGTAGGCAACATGGAGCCTGGAGTAAAGCGCCAGGAAAGCCAGGCTGCAAGCTGGAAAAATACAAAGACTACGTACCCGGCCTTGCATTCAGATCCGGACTCTACCAAGGGGCCTCGGACATTTTTCTAAATTCTCTGAACCGTGGTTTGTCCATTCGTAGGTGAGCACAATAACAAACCCCCGCTGCAAGACGACGGAAATAAGGAGAGCGTGTAGGGAAAGCACGCAGCGCGGAACTGGATCCGCACGGCATCTCCTCACAGCAAGTCTCTTCCCCTACAAAATTTCCCATCCTTGTTGTTGCGCCTTATGAACCTAAAACCACAAGATATAACAGAAAGCGGGGAATGTGATCAAGTGGCACACAGGGACGTCTGTCCCCAGTTAGGGGCACGGTTCAGAGGAATGGATATGTGAGCAGAGAAAATGAGATTGGTCACCAGTAGTGTCCCCTTGACCAATAAGCAAGGAAGTCCCGTCAGAGAGTGTTAGGCCCATAAACTCTGCCCTAGCTTCCCATCCTCACTCGCGCTCAGTTAGATTCTATGCACCCCCAAGATCAATGAAAAACAAATTAAATGGCCACTGTGCATAAAAATACAGTGTTTTAAGTGACTCCGTGGCTCCTGCCTCCGAGGGTGCCTTGGACAATGCCCTGATATTTTCTGGAAACCCTTTGCCCAGCATTAACTTAACAGAAAGATCATTTCCCAGTGGAAAATACCTTTTCTCAGACACATGAAACTGAACATTCACTCAACATATAGTCACAGTTCTAAAAATCCTTGCCAGAAGCCATGCTCTCTGGATGCTCTGCTCTGAGCCGTGAGCTGCCTCCCACCCTGGCCGAAGCTTCCAGCTAAGTACCCCTGGGGGAGCCTCCCTGGGGTGGCATTGGATCCCCATCCACCTGTAAATCCAGAATGAAAATCAGAGGCAATGCATTTGCTTAAAGAAGCTTACCACAAGCAGGGAAGGGCTCCACCAAGCCCCTGCTGTCGGATGCAGCGTGCTACAGGTTCAGCTGTGAAGGGGCTATTTCACACACCAAGGTGAAATGACACAGCCTGTGGCGTAAACCTGCACTGTGATTCAGGGACCCGGAAAACACAGACAGTGATGAGAGGCTGGTTGGTGCAACCAACAACAGATGATTATTCGGCTCTTAACACAGTGGAGGACAGAGACTTATGAAACGTCACTGTCTTCTGGGCTCTTCTGAGCTAGTTGGATATACGGGGCTCCTGCCCCCAAGAAGTGCTCTCTGGCCCAGTGGGCGAGGAGCTACAGGTACACTGAACAAGCCGGCCATTACCATGGAGAGCTCTGGCAGAGGGGCACAGAGCGCTGGGCAGCCAGAGAGGCAGAGAAAGAGGAGAGTTTCGAAAGAAGAACTCGGAGAGTAGAATTCCCCCAAGTAAGTTTCCCAAACACACGTGCATATCTGCATGTACACACACACACACACACACACACACAAATACTTATGGTCAAAGAGGACAAAAGCCAACGACAAGCAAAGCAACAACAGAAAAACAGCTGTCCTGTGCCATTTTAAGCCTGGCCTTCCCCAAGTTCTAATTGTACCTGAGGAGGTTACCACAACAAGCCACAACTGCCTCTTCCTCTGGCCTCCAACACTAACAGGAAGAACTGTCTGAGGCACCGGAAGACCAGCCTGGCACCTGCAGAACCCCGGGCACCATCAGAATAATAGACATGTCCAAGATACACATATTTTTCAAAAGCAAAAAAACAGACCACAGGTCAGAGGAAGAAAAAACAGCCTCTGCGGAGGCCCAGGCCTTCCCAGGCCCGCTGGCAGACCCTCAAGAGTCTAGCCATGTGTCCCGTCCCTTTCTTTGTCTAAACATAGCCTGTCTGTGGCCAGAGACTGTCCACATTCCCAGAGCTCTCAAGAGCAGCAGCCCATGACAGCACCGTGTGACTCATTAAAGGCTGAGAAACATCAGGAAGGGACAGTCACGGGCTCCCCTACCTGGGGACAGACACTACGGACCAAATGGGTAGATTCAATGGCTGCTTTGTTTTTAGTGATTCTTTTGCTCACACAAGAAATACATATTCCTTTTTAACAAGGAAAATGAGGATTTCCATCATCCAACCGCCCATGGAAAACCATGCATGTTTTGGTGTACTCTTCCTGCACTTCTGTCATGTACAAATTAGGATTCTATCATACAATGCATCCTTTATAAATTGTCCCATGTCAAAAACACAGCCCATTTTTATAGATCTCATGCCATAAATCTGTGCTAGAACACATTCATGAACCTACTGCTATGGTCTGAATGTTTCAGTTCCTCCAAAATTCATATACTGAAATCCCTATCTGAGGGCCAGCCAGATAGCTCAGCAGATTAAAGCACCTGAAAACAGGTGCAGGGGCCAGGGTTCGATCCCCAGGCCTGCAATGCCGGCCCTGTCCCCCAGGGCATGCTGAGATGGCAATTGAGACTGTGCATGGTGGCACACCCTTGTAATCCCAGCTCTTGGGAGGCTGTAAACAGGCGGATCACTACGAGACCGATCTACTAGTGAGACCCTGAACACCTTGTAGATCCTTCCCTAAAAAAAAAAAAAAATCTGCAAGGTGATGGATGGAGTTGAGTAGGTCAGGGAGTGAGGTGAGGGGAAGCAACCTCCCAGTGGGGTCAATGCCCTTACAAAAGGGGTTAAAGAAGGATTCTCCATGTCATTTGCCACGGTAGGGCAGAGTGAGAAGATGGCTATTCTGTAGGTTGAAGACCTTGGCAGATATAGAAACTGCCAGCATCTTTTTTTTTTTTTTTGGAATTTTTAAGGAAAGGTCTACAGGGTGTTCAGGGTCTTACTACTAGATCAGACTTGTAGTGATGCACCTGTTCACAGCCTCCCAAGAGCTAGGATTACAGGGGTGCACCACCACGCCCAGTCTCAATTGCCAGTCTCAGTGCGCCCCTGGGAGCGGGGCCGGCACAGCAGGCCCGGGGATTGAATTCCTGGCCCCCGCACCTGCTTGCAGATGCTTTAATCCACTGAGCTATTTAGCTGGCCCTAGCATCTTAAATACCTTTTAATCTTTTACTTAAAAAAACACGCAGCTCAGGCCCATAGTGATCATCCTGTCTCAGCCTCCCTAGTGCTAGGATTATAGGGGTGCATCACCAGTCCTGGTTTCTGGCATAGCGTGCCCAGGGATGGGGCTGGTGTGGCATGTGGCACCAGGATCAAGCCTGGGTCCTTGCGCTTGCCAGGCAGGCACTCAGACCCCCAAGCAATGTCCCCAGCCCTACCAGCACCTTGATGTTGGATCTCTCAGCCTCCGGAACTGTGGAAACAAAGTTCTCTTGTTCATAAGCGATCTCCTGCCAAAAGTTCTAAGGTACCCACTCTATTTAGGTCCACTCTTAACCCTGAGCCCCACCTGGGCAGTAACTCTGTTTGCACACTATCAGCAGGCGAAATCTCAACCAGTCAACTCTGGTATTGAACAAATGTGATAAAATTATCATTTTTATATTTCCTGTTATATTAGCTCTTAAAAAATAATGAAAAATGGGCAATTCTTGGTCATTCCACATTATAATTGAACCGGTAAGTGTTTAGCTCTCTTTTATTTCCCATATTATTCACCTCTTTTTCTAAACGTTACCAAATGTGAAGGACGTTGCCCTTCAAGGCCAAACACAAAACGCAGCAGTCACCTAAAATCTGGGACCTCGCCTTTGTCTTCTTTATCCTTGGTTAATTATAAGGTCAAATGGATTTTGAAAAGTCTACTCTTCCATATCGCTCCACAGAGAGACAAAGGACAAAAGGGCAGGAGCTTTTGAAAGGCAGAAAGACATTTCATAGAAAGGCTAGTCACTGGTACTTAAGCATGAAAATAATCAGGAAGGATACAGAGGAATGATTTTTTCATCAGAGTAGAGGCGAAGAAACGACACCTAAAACTCTTCTGATCAGTAGATGCCCAAGTTAACTAATTTTTGCCATCAAGGCAATCACGGAATTCCTAAGTGCTATGACATTAGATGGAGCTGCACTGCTTCCTGTGGTTGTCACCCTAGATTCAAAAGCACAACCAGCTCAAAAAAGCCTCTTGTGAAAGCCACAAGAAGTATAAGCAATTGTGGTTCCCGGTCTTAGAAGTGACCTTCTTATCAGTTACTAAATCTCTTGCCCTCTTCAACAGAAGTTGTTAGGGCCATTTCTCCATAAGTATAGTTGTTTTTGTCTAATTCCTCTTATGTCCTTCAGGACATCCCCCCAATAATTAATAGTCTTTCTGTAGCTCCAACCTCAGTTCCTTCTCAATCTAGCCAAAAGGTCTACCAGTGAAGCTGAGCAAGGCCAAGGGTCAAATCCCATACGTGAACAGTGACAAGAGAAACGTTGAATGGCCTTTTCTTGAAGCATGTGCTAGAAAACATTAGGGTTATTTTTGGAAATGGGGGCATTGTCCTTCAGATAAGTTACAAAATCATGAGTAAGGAACAGATTTTAGCAATAGGAAAACTCACACACACACACACTTGACACATTAAACTCAATTTCGAGGCTGCTGGCTGCACCCAGAGGCGGACAGAAGGTCCACAAAAGTACACATCTCAGGTGTTATTTCCCAACCTCGCACTGACGGGCACATGTGTGAGACTTGGAGAGGTGATTTCTTGGCATGAACCGCCTTTCCCCCCTCCCCTTTCCTTTTTTGATATGAACTTTATAAATGAAGAATGATGTTGACAAGTTAATATGACAACGATGACAAAGACCACTAAAATGATTATGACTTAGAAGTAGCTTTCTCCTGCTATTCTAATCTGATAAATGGTTACTCTATAATTTTTTTACATGGTGTTGGATTTTTTTTAATATTTATTGTTCTATTTTATTCAAATAAATACTAGACTATTAAAAGTTCCTAATGTATCATTCACATGGTGGGGTATCAGTTACTTTGGCACTATTCTTGTTTGCTCTGTGTAAGTCTCTATCCGTTGGCTGATGGGTCTGTGATAGAAGACTGAAGTGTCTGACGGACGCTGAAGAGTCTGCGACGGATGGCGAAAGATTCAAGCTCAAGGCTGAAGAGTCTGCGCTGCAAGACAGATGATGAAGTCCAGGCCAAATGCAAAGACTGAAGTTTCTCCGAGGAAGTGACGTCTTGACTCCTTCCTCAGCCCTTCAAAAAGTCTCTTTGTGCTCAGTCACTCTGATGTGGGCCCATTGTGCCCTAGGGTGGAACCAATCATACCCCAGCATGGGCCCTTGATCCTGCTCTAGGGAGGAGCCAATCATATCCTAGGCAGGCCCTGATCCTGCTCCAGGAAGGAACCAATTGTACCCCAGGGCAGGACTCCCACCAACAGGGAGCCGGGCCACTGAGTCTTCCAGCCAAGTTGACACAAGGCATCAACCACTACAGTAAGCCACACCAAAACGCAGATGCTTACAAGAACAGCTCTGCTCTGAGGGTTGGGAGACAGTGTGGGAGCTGGTCCCACCTGGGCTCACCACACAGCGGCACCTGGATGGCCCAAGGGACCAGGTGTCCAAAAGGGCCTCATAGGTGGGCAAGCGGCAACTGGCAACCTATGCTTCTCCTCCACATGGCAGCTCCTCCTTGCCCAGGTCAGGCTGCTTGTGAACAGGGCAACCTCAGGGCAAAGACCCAAGAGGTAAGGACAGAAGGTGAAAAGCCCCCAGAGGCCCAGTCTGTCACTCCCACCACGTGACCTTACCACGTGCTGTAAGTCCAAGGGAGTCTTGAGGCTCACCCAGGCGTGGAGGTGATGGGACACACACACCTCTTCCTGAAAGGAGCCACAGTTCCATCAAATATTTCTGCATCTCCTAGGAAGCTATTTGCTCCTGTACGTGGGCAATGCAAGGGAGTTTTCAGCATAGCTGCAGGCGAGTACTCATGACACATTACCAGGAATCTCCTTCCTGTCTTGTATTTTTTGCTATTTTGGTTTTATTCCAACAAACAACTTTCCTGCATAGTGATACAATGATGGCCAAGCTCTCCAGGCCTGCTCCTTAGAGTGCACCGAACTATGGCTTCCGCTCCCCTAAGAGGGCCAATGAAAAGGCCCCAAATGAAGTCCATCAGCCCAGCGCAGGTCTCATGACAACCCGACCCTGGGGGACAGAGGGGAGAGGTGAGCCCATGGCATGACTGAGCCTGCAGCACACATTCACGCATCCTGAAATGGGGAGAAGAACGGATTCACTTACGTGATGGCTACGAAGGGCAAGGGCAAGTAGAGCACTTCCAGCAAAGCAATACCAGACGCTACGCTCAGCAGAACAACAGATGTTCCCTACAACAGGCTTCTTTAGATAGTGATGGGGAAAATCAGCCACCACAGAATGTAATGAATTTCTCCCTCCCGATGCATCACGCGGCTTTGCCAGCCACAAGCCCCAGCTACCCAGCAGGGTGGCAAGTGCCCACCGAACAGCTTGCTATGTGTTTGAAAAACAAAGATACGCAACAAAGGCGTTTGCGACATGCACTTGCACAGTGACTCAGTCTGGCAAAAGATGTCTTTTCTCAGGCATGTGTCAAATGGCTTCTTACGCCGTTCCCACCCTAACAGTAATTGGAATGCTTTGTCTTTTCATTTACTGGTTGTCCCGATCAGATGCAAACACTGCTTCCCTCCTCGCCTCCCACAGCCCCATCACAGCACAGCTCATAAAATCTTGAAAGTTACTGGGCAAAACAACTTCAGTGTAGAGGGCAGAGAATGAAGACCTGGGCCGGCAGCATTTTCCAGACTGCCTAGATGGGTCCAGGCCCGAGAATATGGATAGCATAACCAACAGAAGTTAGGCAAAAGAAGTAAACGAATAACAAACAACTGAAGGAAGGGTGAAGAAAGGAGGGAGAGGACCCACCAACATGCTCCTCATAGAGCTGTATTTTAGAGCTGCAGAGCCCTCAGACTGTGAGCAGAAGTCACCAGTGGGGTGAACGCACCTCAGCCATCCACCCAGCCCACGTTTTTGGAGCCTGTTGAGTTATTACTATTTTATACTGCAGTGTTTCTCCTTGATCTGGCTCTGCTATGCTTTGGGTGTTGACTATCCCCTCAGAGGCCTGTGTGTAAAAGGTCCAATCTGCAGGATGGCAGAGTGGGACGCGGTGGAAGCTTTAGTGGGATTAGGTCACCAGGGGCCCTTGGAGGAGCTGTGGGATACTGGCTCTTCCTTTTCCTCTTTGTGCTTCCCGATGTCCCCATGTTGTGGTCCAACACCCTTCCAGACAGCCAAAGCAAACCCGTCTGCCTGGTCGTGGACTGGGACCTCTGAAACCGTGAGCCAAAATCAACCTTTTCTGTTCATAAGTTAGTTAACTCAGGTACTTTGTTATAGTGATGGAAAGCTGAATAATAGAGAGCCAGAATCCTAAATGCTGAAAGTCTAAAAGATAAAGATCCCTAATGTCTAAAATCCTTAGAGTCTAAAAGCCCCAAAAGGTCAAAAATATAATTATGGAAAAATATTAATTTCAAAACATAATTCTGGAAAAAAATGTTAACACTCTTTGGAAGACCTTTACTTTACATTTTAAAAATATTTGAGAAATATAATAGAACATTTCATAGCCTAGTTAACACAGTAAAACAGTCAATAACAGCATACATATCTATAAGAATAAACACTCAGGCACACTGACAACAGACATGCAAGTGTAACAGGAGAAGACAAACCACACCAATGAAGAGCAGGTCAACAGGTGAAATGTGTAAGCACGCACCATTATGTCCAGCCAAGGGCTACACCGAACCTTATGACCGAGGTTATTTAAAATACCGTGGCAGACAACCAAAGTCTTTGGATGAGACTGATCAAAAGCCACAGAATACGTCACCACTCCATATAGTTGCCCACAACACCAAGCCTGTGAGAAAATCCTTTCACAAACACACATGTGCAAAAAGGGCACCTCTCATTTCTGGAGGGAGCCCCAGAACCAGCAAAGAAGATGGTGTCAGAGTCAGTGCCCGGGCAAACACACAAGCACCCAGGGTCAGTGACGTAAGGCCTGTGGCTCAAAGGCCAGGAGCCTGGAACTCCAATGCCTGAGGCAGCGGACGCAAGGTATCCCAGCACAGAGGGAGAGCCAGCTCACCCTCTG
>PVKN010033471.1:0-12026 GCA_004027915.1 Capromys pilorides
AAGACACATGAACTCTGGAAACTCCAAATCATTTTTTTCTTTTTTAAAGTGTATGATCCTTGAAAAGCTTGCATAGATTCAGCTGAGAATGGATGTATTCCTGTAGAGGCCTGGATTACAGCTGATCTAGAAGCTCCACCCTCTAGATTGAAAAGGGGGATAGGGGGAACCTTACTTTCAGTAATGAGGCTGTGATCAAGGCCATCTTGTCCTTTGGCTCACATCTACATTTCAAAACTTAAATAACAATAACCTTCTTAATGCGAACAAAATCTGAACATAAGAACTTTTTACCATTTTTCTTTTTACAATACCTTTTTAGTTGTAAAATAGTGTCATAATTAATAAGTTGCTTTACGTTCCCTTTGATCTTTTTCAGTGTGCAAGGATCAAACATCTTGTGGTGTCTAATGAAACACTCTAAAGGAGTAAGAGACTTTGTGAGATAACATGGAATTCAATAGGAATTACCTTTTTTGGCATCCCCACCTTTTTCCTACTGATTCCTCCACCCAGGCATCCCTTGAGTAGCCTTCTCCAGAGCAGGTGAATGCTCCTGTTGGAGAGAAGAGAGACAAGATCCTACCAGCCTATCCACCCTGGAACTGGTGTGCAATTCCCATCTCCTGACACATCTCAAAAACCATTCACTTACTCTTACTGTATATTTGTAAATAAAAGTTGCAGTTCGTCCGGTAACAGGAATGTCTACAGAAGGAAACATAACTATTGCATAAAAAATTGGATTAAGCACTTCTCAGGCTACAAAGAGCACTTCTAGATATAGATAAAACAACTGACTGGAGGATTTGGCACTGAGCCAAGTCTTCAGACACTTGTGTTTTCCATCCAATCACCTATAAAAATTTCTAGCAACTGGACAAGATTTAAATTTGAAATTAACAGGTGAAACTTATATGTATTGCCTGGCATCACGTTTTACACTTTAAAGCTGACAAAAATCTCTTAACTTATAAAGTATAGGTGTAAATCATTTCCCCTAATAGCCACTGTAGAATGTAAACTATTGTAAGCTGCCTCAATCTAATTTCTGAAGGAGTGACTCATTAAATTGTCCTACAAAAAAGCTCAGGTAGAATATCTAGTTTACTAATAAAGTGGGAAAAAAGTACAATAGGTAAATGGAGATATTCTGGTGGTCAAGAGCCAGTTGCCATCAAACACCTTCAGGCATCAGCCAGAGAGTAGCCCTGGCCATGACCCCTCAGGTGTTATCAGGGTCTGTTGGCTCACACAACCAGAGATCCATCTCCAGAAAGGAATCCAACCATTTCTCTGGTCAACAGTCCATCAGTCATAGGCTTCAATGGGGATTCACCAAAGAACAGCTGGGGAAACCTGTCCTCTGCGTTAAAGAGTGGCAGCTTCTCTAGGAGCATTTACTAGCTGGTGGAGAAACTACTGTTTGTTCAAGTTCTATAAGAGATAGTTAAAAGCCTGATCAAGATCATTTAGCATTTTATGGTAAAGGCTTTAATGCCCAAAACTTAGTTATTATGCACCTAAATAATTAGGCCTAGGAGAAAAGGTTATGATCCTCCCTTGCACTAAATGTGTTTTGGTCCCATACATGTGCTACTTTCAGAGATAACTCCTTCTGGTGTCACCCAGAAGTTGGTTCTCTCCACTGTGTCTCGGGTTTAGCCTCCTGAAGGAGACCTGCCCAGAGCACTAAGCTGTGACATGACTTTTATATGTTTCCTCCTAGACAAGCATAGTGCTCTTTGTCTCATCTGACCCAGAGACTGATATGTGTCCTTTTTAAAGTGCCTTCCCTGCTGGGCATTAACAAATGCTCATTTTCTAAGGGGGTCACTTAGTTGGAACAGTCTATATCATTCTTCTAATTGTACATGCGTCTTAAAAGGAAAGTACAAAGAGGTGGGAAAATTAGGAATAAAATCAAAGCAAGGAAACTGAAACAGAGCAGGTCTGACATTTCCTCTAGCATGTAGAGGGGGATCAGAGCCAATCTATCCCCATGAAATCTGTCCTCCAAGTCTTTAAGACCAGTTGCCAATCTAATGTCATTTAGTTGGCAAAAAAAGTCCTGTGTTTCATAGACAGGCATGTATATTTTCTAAGTCTGAGCTAGATTTAAAAGTCCCATTTTACAGAAGTTTACATAAAGTCCACTAAGAGGCTTACTAATGTTACTCTCTCTAACACTCTTATCTAAAGTCAAGCAAGGAATACCAGCATATTTAGCATCTAGTTTAAATGCAACATATACAAATACAAAACAGTCATAAAATGTCCCATTAGAGAAATATAACCTTAAAACATTTCCATTTTTAACTTAGATTTACCAACAACATTTTTACCAACATTTTAACAAAACTATATGAGATAAAACACAAGCAATTGTAAACAATTTTAACCAACTATATGAGACAACAAAATATGAGCAATGGGCAAAGACATTAACATGTAGAGCATAAAATTTGTTACCTGAGCAAGTTCCAATTCAGAATTTATGAAAGAAAAGCAAACTCATGCTTTCATTCGGTGACCTCGGTGGAACCTCCAAATGATACAGGGAGAAAAAACTGATCTGGGGTGGATGACCTCCAATAGGGAACCTCCAAATGATATAGGGTAAACTGATCCTCCAACCTGAAAAGTACCTGGGATGAGTTCGTGTTCTCTAAAACTGAAGAATGAATTTTAGGAACGAACAGAGGTAATGAGCAGAACACATTTATTGAGAGAAAGAAAGCTCCTGTCCAAGAGAGGGACAAGAGGGAGGTCCCGAGTGGGTGTCCCCCAGGAAGCTGTCTCTTTCAGGGACTTTTTATAGAGGAAAACCACATGGCAAGGCAGATCTAAGGTTGTGGAGAGGACATGGGAACTTGCTTAGGTGGGTATGAAGCAGGACAAAACTGCAGGCAACCAATGAGATTATAAGCACCATTGCTGAGGTAAAATAAATTAAAAGCAGGATCCAATGGGAAGGCAAGTCACGTAGCAAGCAAGCAAGAATACCATCTGTTGGGTTTGGGCTCATGACTCTTTCCAGGCTCTTTCAAGGTGATTGATACTTATTTAGCATATCAATCCTGGATGCCCACCCTTAAGGAAGTATGTAGTTGCTTCTGTTTACTCTTGTCTTGAGATCTGGCCCACGGCAGAGGAGTGTCTGTCTCTAGTTATACAGTCACCTTATCCTCCACATTGTCCTTGAGGGCCTGGCCCTGTCTAACTGCCTATACTATTTCTATATAATTTAGCTACCTACAACACCAGGACTTCCCCTCCAGAAAGAGGAGGAAGAGGGACGCAGCTTCAAGGGTGACAATGACCAGGATAGAAAGCAGGAAGAGCAGGAACGCTCTTTCTTAGTGCACTCAGAGGAACCACAGCCCTGCACACACCTTCACGCCTGACTCACAGCCTCCAGCATCAAGAGAGGACAAGGTCCTGGTGTTGAAACCACACCGTTAGTACTACTGAGTCACAGTGGCCCAGGAGTACTGATGTAATTCCACTGCGGCCATCTTTCCTGTTCCCTGTAAGTGACTTCCTCTTCTCTGTGGCAGCCATAAAGACTGAATGGATGGGCACAGAAACAGAGCCCTGGGTAGGGAGGCCTAACTAGAGTGTACGTAAGCCAGGACAGGACAGGGGGGTGCTCACTGCTGCCTTCCCTCCTGGCCACAGTTCAGAGTGGCAGCAAAGACAAGGCCTGCGTGGAAAGGTGCCTGGGGCATGGTCAGGCTGCTGGGCCTCAGCCCCACAGCCTCTCTGAGAGAGAGGAGGAATCAATCACCTGCCCAAATCTCTATCTGGATCAGACAGCCTGGTGCTCTAGGAAGACTGCAGAAAGAGCAGGTGTGCACATCAATCTGAAATGGATGGGCTTAAGGGAAAGGGCTTCCTTGAAGCCAGCATTCAAGGTGAAGATGAAAGAGGAGCCCCAGATAAGCAGCACAGAGAGAACAGGCAAATGTGAAGAGAAGCAGCCCAGGGGTGGAAATGCACATGGGGAGGTTCCTGCAGAGACAGACCTGTCCAACCAGCAGCATGCACAGGGACACACAGGATGGGCTTCCAAATAGAAACAAAATGACTGGGAAAGTACAGCAGATAGAGATGATGAATAAGAAAAGAAATGCTAGTGACAAAGGAAATCTATAGACCTCAACAGTGCCAGCCAAAGCTCCAGCCCTCTCCTTAAGCTCCCCACCCGCGCCTGGTCATCTCCTCTGTGGGGGTTGGGGAGGGCAGCCGCTCCCATGCACCCCACCTGCTGGCCTCTCGCTTCCCTCTTCTGCCTGCTCCTCACTGAATTTGAATTTGGTTTCCACGGTCAGCTCTACAGCTGCCCTTAGCCATCTTCGGAAACTCTGGGGGCACTTTTATGGCCCACAAGTGTCCAGCTGTGGGATGTGTTCTGTGGCTGCACAAAAGCAAGAAGCCAAGACCAGAGCCCAGGACTGGGGACAGCAGAGCCTGGGATGGAAATGGTAGCAGACATGGAAGGAAACATTGCAGGCAGCCCCGGAGGCAAAGCTGGGACTCAGAAACAGCAGCTTCTGAGTGTGATGCTGCTCTGGTGACGCAGGACAGGGTCTCTTGTCTCTACTACCCATGGGGCCATACTGGTCACTGGGCCTGGACAAGCTGAAGCCTGCAGGCCAAGGCACCTAGGTCCTTGTTTCTATAACCTTTGGGATTCTGGCTGTCTTAGTTACCCTCCTCTTGTTGCTGGGACAAATACCTGACACCCAAAACTAAGGAAGGAAAGGTTTATTTAGCTCACAGTTACTGGAGGTTTCAGTCCATATTCAGCTGGCTCCAAGGCTGAGTGGAACAGGGCAGAGAGCATCCAGTTCATGGCGGCGGAACAGCAACAATCACGACAGGGGCAACTGACCAAATAGGGCAATACAGAGCAACAGCTTCAGTCTGTCTCTCTGTCTCCTTTTATATCGGAGGCTCTCTGCCTCAGCCTATCAGCTTTAGGCCACACCCATAGTCCCAGCACTACTAAAATCCATAATTCCATCAGTACTAAAACATATAATCCCAGTGGATCATGAGGCAAGTGTCAAACACTAGAAGTCCCTGCCCCATGATTGCATGAGGCTTTGCGGGACAACTAGGCATAAACTATAACACAGGCCTGTAATTCAGTCTCCACAGACAGGATGAGTGTAAATAAATGCACCAAAACCCAGCGTCAGGAAACCAGGTGCCTAAAATGGGAACAGGGAGGGCAAGAGCACTTCTGAGGCACTGAGCCTCTTCCACTCTGCATTAGCAGTAGGTGCTACCTCACAGATGGTCCAAAGTCCCTATTCCCAGAACACATAGGCAATGGTTCCTATACCTATACCTATACCTATACCTATACCTATACCTATACCTATACCTATACCTATACCTATACCTATACCTGAGAAATGAAAGCATAGCAGAGTTTCTCCCTCATACTCATTCCAGGGGCTTCAGTGGCCCCCCAGGACCTCAGGTTCCATTGCACTAACTCTGAAAAGGGTTCCAGGCCTCTGGCTAACTCCTGGCTCATGGAGCAAGGGGCCTCTAATACCCTCTGTGCATGGGATCCCAACCTCAAGCCTGCTTTCTCCCTGGATAAAAGGGCCTTTATAAAGAGTTTGCCTGGAGGCTGGGGAGATAGCTTGGTGGTCTAAGTGTCTACCTGGCAAGCTCAGAGACCAGGGCTCGATCCCAAGTACCCATGCTGTGCTGACCCTGAAACACTATGCCAGCCACTGAAACCAGGCATGAAGGTGCACACCTGTAATCCCAGAGCTGGGGAGGCTGATGCAGAAGAATCACTATAAGTCTCAGCTGCATATTCAGACCCTGTACCAAATAAATAAAGATTAAAAAGAAAACTTCATTAAAAAAAAAAAAAGAGTTTTCCTGGATTACAGCACACTAAGCAACCCAGCTGTGCGTGCCTTAGAATAAAGACAGGACCCCTCCTGCCTGGAACATGCATCTTGCCAGCCTCCCTGGAGGGAAATTTTGTGTTTGGAAATTTGGGGGCTGCAGTGGACAGCACACTTGTCCCTGGCTCGGTATGGCCAAGGGCGAGCTGTCCCAGGCAGGCCACCTGCTCCTCCTTCATCAGCTCACCATCACACCCTGACCAAGGTGGCATCGGGGCTGCATGTCCTGGCCCAGGCTTTCTGCTAAGTGTTCCGTCTGGCAGTATTTGCCAGCCACAGCTAGAGCAAGGAGCTGGGTGAATGAATTTCTCATACCCAGGGCTACAAATCCATATTCCCAGCCAGGGTCCTCCTGATAGGCAGCTCGTTTTAGCCCTGCTCCTCCTCCAGTCCCACCCCTTTATGTGCTGTTTCTAAAACTACTTCTGTAGAGAAAATAAAGGAAGACCAGGATAGGAGGAACTAGAGGAGGAGGAGGAGGAAGAGGGAGGGATAGAATGGAAGAGGAGAAAACAGGGAGGTAAATGGACAGTTTAATTTGAGCTACCTCAAGTCTTTGGCTGGTGAAACTAAAGCCATCCCAATCCCCAGAGGGTTTGTACTTCTGAAGCTGCATGACAATGGCTGGGCACCACCCACATGACTCAGTCATCAGCAAGACGGGTTTCTCGTGGGGACACCACGCTTGTGTAGACTCGGGCAGCCCCTTTCCTGAATCCAAAGGCAGCTGCTGGGTGCAGGGCTGGTGGCCCTTGGGAACTTTCTGTTCTTTTCTCTCTCCTCAGTATGAGCCACACTCAGGGCTGAATGGTGGAGCCACAAGAACAGCATGTGTAGATTTAGACAGAGGTCGGAATGTTTAGGAGTTCAGAGAGCTCATCCTGTGACCTGGGCAGGGGGCCAAGAACCCTTAGAAATGCCAGGACCCTCCACGGTCCTTGCTAAGGGTCCACAGGACCCTGGGCTAACCATGTCTCTCATAGCGGCACGCAGTAAGTATTTAAAGGGGTGAAGTCATTGCTATACTATTTCTGTTCTAGTTTTAGAATCTCTTGCTTTATTCCTTCCCTATTCATAGAAAGAATAAAGCAATTTCAATATTGCTATAAATTCTCTGCTCTCAGAGAAGGGTTTCATCAAGCCATTTCCATCTGTTCTTTCTTCCAGGATGGTAACAAAATCATTTTCTGCCTACAAGAAATAACTTTGGCGGAAGGAAAGCCCCACATAAATTTGAAGCCCATTGTGATCATTCTGTGTTTGTCAGAAAGTTGTGTTCTGTTTCCGGTGAGCAGATCTGAATTCCCTGGTCCTAAATGTGGATGTACACGCTGGCGGAGGACGTGAGGCTGCGGCATCCTCTGCCGGGGTCAGGAGCACGCTGTGTGCCCCTGTCTGGAGCCTGATGATGAGTGCGCAGGGGCCACAAGGAGCCAGCGGTTTACAGACTGTTCCAGAGGCTCAGAGAAAGCTGACTCAGACCTCGGCTTGCGCGTGCAGAAAAAGGAGCCTCCAGAGCTCGCTGTGAAGCCAGTGAGCTGCTCTTGGACACAGGCAGCCAGGGCGCGCCTCACTCTCCCCTCCCACGCAGGCCGTGCCAGCAGGGCCAGCAGCACCCACGCTCTGACCCAAGAGCAGGGATGCAGGTCCTGGCCCGTGGGCATCAACTGAAAATGCATGCTGTCCTGGGCCCTGGCAGCGCTGCATGCGTCTACAGCAAAGCCCTTGCCAGCTCCTACCCTGCCAGGACTCTCTCCAGAGAAGGATTCCCTTCTCTGTTGTGTGTACAGCCCATGTTCCCTTCTGTCCAAGATACACTCGATCCCCTTCAACCGTTAATGCTGTTGGCCTGTGTTATGGTTTATGTCTAGTTGTCCCCCCAAAGCCTCCTGCGATCATGGGCGGGGACTTCTGGTACCAGAGTTTGAAACTTGAGTCATGATCCACTGGGATTGTGTTTGAGTACTGATGGGGTTATTGGTTTGAGTATAGCTGGGATTGTTCGTGTGGTGTAAGGTGGATAGGCTAAGGCAGAGAGCCTGAATGTAATATAAAGAGAGACAGAGAGACAGACTCCTGTTGTTGCTCTCTGCGCCCTGGTTGGTCCGTTGCCTCTGTCACAATTGAGACTTGAGTCTCAAGTCTTGCTGTTCTGCCGCCATGAACTGGATGCCCTCTGCCCTGTTCCACTCAGCCTTGGGCCAGCTGAATATGGACTGAAACCTCCAGCAACTATGGGCTAAATAAACCTTTCCTTTCTTCATTTTGAGTGTCAGGTATTTGTCCCAGCAATGAGTAAAAAGTAACTAAGACAGAATTTGGTACCAGAGAAGTGGGGTCGTTGCTGTGACTAACCTGACCATATGGATCCTGAGTTTTTGGAGGTGGCTTATGGGAAGAGATAGGAAAGGACTTCAGCTGTATGGTAGGGGAGATTCTGGTCAGAGCTCAGACCAGAAGACTGGCTTGAAGCCTGGGTATAAAGAATGGCTTAAGAGCAGAGATTGGAAAAGTTTAGAGAGGTCCTCTACTTGTGAAGATCTGGAAAAGCTTCAGCTGCTCTGTAGGGGAGATTCTGGTCAGGACTCAGACCAGAAGACTGACAGAAGGCCTGCCTGTAAAGACCAGGTTGAGGTTTCTGCTGAGGACAGCACCTGGTTGTTGGACTCCAGATGATTTGTGCTATGGATTGGCTGAATGTCTGTCAGAATTTTGCTCATGCCCAGAGACTTTGCCTAAGACTCAGATTAAGCATGGCAGACTGATTAATCTTTCAAGAGATATTTCAAAGCAGCAAACTACTGGGGCAGTGGCATGGTTGTTATTAGCAGCTTTTAGCCAGATTTATGTTGAAAATCGAGAGCAAAGAATCAAGAAGGATGATTTAAAATGTTCTGAGTTTGGCCAGGAAGGAAGCACTAGGAGGGCTGTGGACTGCAAAGATGGAGCTCAAAGGATCTCCATTGCTGGGAAGGAACCAGAGAATCAGAAGGATGGCCTGAGGGCATCGCAAGAGGCAGCAGCTCTCCACACTTTGCAGCCTCAGAATTGCAAGGGAGAGAAATTTTGCCTTGAGCAGTATTATGGTTTATGTTTAGTTGTCCCCCCAAAGCCTTATGCAATCATGGGACTGGGACTTCTAGAGTTTGAGACTTGAGTCATGACCTACTGGGATTATGTGTTTTAAAACTGATGGAACTATGGGTCTAAGTACTACTGGGATTACTTGACTCTTGATCCACTGGGATTCTGTGTTTTAATACTGATGGGGTTATCTGTCTGGGTACAGCTGGAATTATTGGTGTGTCCTAAGGTAGATAAGCTAAGGCAGAAAGCCTGAATATAATATAAAGAGAGACAGAAAGACAGACGGTGGTTGTTGCTCTCTGCGCCCTGGTTGATCAGTTGTCTCTGGTGGGATTGTTGCTGTTCCGCCGCCATGAACTGGATGCTCTCTGTCCTGTTCCACACTTCCATGGAGCCAGCTAAATATGAACTGAAACCTCCAGTAACTGTGAGCTAAATAAACCTTTCCTTCCTTCATTTTGGGTGTTGGGTATTTGTCCCAGCAACAAGAGAAGGGTAACTAAGACAAGAAGAAAGCCGCAGAGACCTGAGTACCAGAATGGCAGCAGCGGCTAAACCAGGTTCCAAAATGACACCGGCAAGGGGAATTTGTTTATCGAAATCAGGGTCAGAGTGCTCAGCGATCTAGGCCCTTGATCTCTACAGCCAAGAGAGAAGAAAGCCTGGCTACTGCTCCAGCTGGCAGCAACACTTGGCATCATCCACGTGGCATTGGTTTTAGGCGCATTCAGAACACAGGAGCTCTGAGGTTAAGAAGGCTTCCACTTTGACTTCAGAAAAAGGCCTTGGAGGTCAGGCCGTGTGTCCCTGAGAGGGCAGTGTGTGAAGCAGAGAGTGAGAAGCCAATTCAGTGGAAACCCCAAAAGTTTGGAAAATCCAGATACATTGATTATCTAAGGGAAACTACAAAGAGGAAGCAAATCTGGCCTAAGAGAGAAGCCATGGAAACTACCACCAAGAGTGCTGTAGGGGCAGAGCCGTGTGAGGCCTTTGGAGTTCACAACTCAGCACAGACTATTTTGGATGTTCCAGTTGGAACTACAGGATTTAATGTTTGCTCTGCTGGATTTTGGACTTGTGCTAGTCCCAGTTTTTGTATTACACTGTTGTTTGCAACTTTTGGATTGGTAATGTTTATCTTGTACCTTTCAATGTTGGATATGTTTAACTTTTCTTTTATACAGGGGCTCACAGATAAGAGTTTGCCTAGGATCTTGGACAAGACTTGAGATTTGGACTTTTCAGCAATGCTGAAACTGTTGGGACTTCGACAACTCTTTGAGATGAACTAAAATATCTTTTGCACAAAGGGATGTACATGAGACTTTGGGGGTCCAGGGGCGAAATGTTATGGTTTATGTTTAGTTGTCCCCCCAAAGCCTCATGTAATCATGGGGTGGGGACTTCTAGAGTTTGAGACTTGAGTCATGATCCACTGGGATTATGTGTTTTAGTACTGATGGGGTTATTGGTCTGAGTATGGCTGGGATTATTGGCCTAAGGTGGATAGGCTAAGGCAGAGAGCCTGAATGTAAGACAGAGAGACAGACTCAGGCTGTTGCTCTCTGTGCTCTGGTTGGTCTGTTGCCTCTGTTGTGGTTGTTGCTGTTCTGCTGCCATGAACTGGATACCCTCTGCCCTGTTCCACTCAGCCTTGGGCCAGCTGAATATGGACTGAAACCTCCAGCAACTGTGAGCTAAATAAACCTTTCCTTTCTTCATTTTGAGTGTCGGGTATTTGTCCCAGCAACAAGTAAAAAGTAACTAAGACAGCCTGAATGTTTGTCTGTCAAAATTCTAACTTAACTCCCTTAGATGAGGCCTTTGGGGAGATCGCTAAGGTAGATCCTTCATCAGTAGAGTTAGATCCTTAAAGGGGGGTCTCCTGGGAGCTCCTCACCCTTCCTGCCATGTGATTTAGAGGGCAAAGAGGGCCACGTATCAGGACACAGCCCTCAAGGGGCACTGAATCTGTGCTGCCTGATCTCCGATCTCCAGCCTGTGGGACTGAGAAATGCATTTCTGTTGTGTGCAAGCCACCAACTCTGTTATTTTATGACAGTAGCCCAAATGGACCAATGTACTCAATGTCATTCCAGATCTAAGCAGTGGCGTTTGTCCAGTCACTTGATGCCATGTGTCGGAAGCTGAGTAACTCGCGTCTAGGCAGGAATGGCGGGTCACGCTGTGCTTCTGTGTATGTTGGAGAACTACAAGGTACACACACCTTGGGAGGAGCCTCCGTGGTCCAGTGGGAAGATCCGGGCCCAAACTGAGTCTCCCTGTCTCTACTCAAGAGATCTTCGACTTTCAGGATGGAAGAAGTTTCTCCTTATTTAGATTTTTTTTTTTTTTTTGGAACCAAAGAAAGATGACACTTTTCTCAGCTCCTATAGAACCCCAACAGGTAAAAATAAGGTATTGCAAAGTTGGCCTTTCTTTAGTTACCCAGAACCCAATGGGACTTTTGGGGTGCCATGCATCAGGGCTATCAAGAGCAGCAGGAGTTGGGAGTGTTGAGGAGAGAGGTGTGGACAGTCACACGCACTGCCCCTTTGCCCACAGAAGATGAGTGCGAGCCCAGGGGGGTGGACCCAGAACACGGGGTCTGTCATGTCTGCTGCAGATGTCCCCTTTGGGAAGACCTCACATGTGGCCTGCTCCTGGATGAATGTGTGCAGTTGCATGACTGCTCTATTTCTTCGCAAAAACCCCAGAGTGGGCCCGGTGAGATAGCTCAATGGAATGAAGTGCCTGCTTAGGCAAGCTTAGGCAATCGTGAGGACCGCAATTTGATTCCCCAGCATCACATGCCATGCCAGTCCTGCCCCCAGGGTGAGTTGAGTCTGCCAGAGTCCAGGCATGGTGGCACATTTCTGTAACCCCAGGACGGAGTCTGAAAGCAGGAGGATCACTATGAGTCCGAGCTGTACAGTGAGACTCTGTAACAACCAAATACATTGAAGAAGAAGAAGAAGAAGAAGAAGAAGAAGAAGAAGA
>PVKN010033472.1:0-12026 GCA_004027915.1 Capromys pilorides
ACTCAGGAGCCTTTCTCTACAGGAATCATAAAGCAAAAGACAGAGAAACTTGACCTAACTTTAAAGCAGTGTCCTCAAATTTTAGCAGCTTTCTGCTAGCTGGGCTCTACCCCTAGTGCTTCTCATTCAGCAGTGTAAGGAGAGGATGAAAATTTCCATGTCTGGCAAGTTTACAGGTGACATCGAGGCTGTTTGTCCAGCTACTGCATTTGAAAATCGCTGGTCTAAAGGAAACCAGCACAGGCTATCTCGTCAAGCATGACCCAACATGCTCTGCTCCTGAGACCAGCAGGGAAGCCTTATGAGCAGACATCTTGCAGGTTCACAACACTCTGATGGCTATCAGGTCAGCTGCAGAGGACGCTTGCTGATGTCTTCCTCCTATCACCTCAAAGCTCATCCCGCCCCCTGTGCCCTGGTTTCCCCTTCTCCATTCCATTAGGTTTCCTAGAAAGACCTGAGCTGAGGCACAGGGAACATCATACTCCTGGGTGGTCTAACTTAGGAGTATGATCCATGTACCCTGGGACTACCCTGGTGCCCTATGTTAAGAGATAAAAGAGGAGGAATACGTGCCAGTTTCTTAAAGATGACATGAAGCCTTCAAGGAGACAATCCATAGTATTCAGAGTGGGAGAGGGAAGCAAGGATCTACCCTCTAATTGGGAGATAACTTCAAAAGAGAATAACAGCTAATCACCAGCAATATCCAGATGGTTCTAAAATCTCCCAAATTGCAACTTTCACTGAGTTGAAGGGTCTAACTCAGATAGATTTGACTGTTGTCCTGGGGCTTCACTGATTTCGGTCACTTAGTTCTGACAGCCTCCTAAGTTGAGTTCCAACATGCCCACAGCTCCTTTTGCTAATAAGAAAACATGTTCAGAAAGGCTAAATAACTTTCCTTTACTCACATCATCAGAAGCCAAGCTCAGAGCCCCGGCTCTTGCTCCTTAGCTTTCCGGCCTCTGTGTGTGTCAGGAAGGGAGTCAAAGATGGCTTACAGGGGGCCCCAGAGAGCTGGCCAGCACTGTGCTTTCTAGTCTGAGGGGACAGTGTGGGGGCTGAGGTGACACAGTGACCTTGCAGTCCTTGCTCCACTCTGTTTCTGTGATCAGTGCAGCAGAGAGACAGCCACAGAATCTGAAGAAGAAATAAAAGAAACAAGACAAGCACTAGCTTGCCTCTGTGATCCATCACAATTTCTCCCATGTGGGTGACAGAAAAAGGGTTTTGGTGGTCAGAAATGTAACAAGGTAATTATTTTCACACCAGTCCTTCAGCACAGTTTTTCACAGACAGCAATTTTATAAGGCATAATTATCTATTTTCACTTGCTTCATAAATTCCTCTTTTCCATCTCTTTCCTCAGTAAACTAGAAATTATTTAAAACTGAAGCTGTGTGTCATGGTGCTTGGTTTCACATTGTTGGGCACTTCCTCTTGCCTTCCTCCTGTTCCTCTGTGTGACCCTGTCAGGCTCCCATTGCCATATGACCCTATGTACAAATGCCATGTGTGTCTGACTCCGGAGAGTCACTGAATCACAGGTCCCTGAGAACTGAATGGCCTTCTTGTAGATCATCACTCCTGCCCAGTTCCTCAGCTCCTGGGGTTCTCATGCTTGGTTGTGCCTCTCTTTCTCTCCTCTGAACACATAGCTTCCCTTCTCATTTGTTTCCACCAGGATCTTCTGGCCCCAGTAACAGTATGGCCTGAGATGACACAGTGTGTTGTGCTGTGTTGCTGAGGCAGGGCCAACCCATTGCTGCTTCCAAATCCCTGACATCCTCTCTTTCTGGAAGCTTCCATAGGTGCTGTCTTCTTCACACTTTCCAGGGATATAACGAAAGCAAATTCTAGTGTCGATTGAGAGTTTACTATGAACCAGGCTCTGTGCCAAAGACACTATAATGTGATTTTGCTTAATCCTCGCACAACTCAGAAAAGCATACATTACTGTAGGGTTGTGAGGGTGAAACCACAGAATGTGGGGAAATCAAGGTCATGAAAATGGGAAGAGACAGAGTCAAGATTCAGTGTTTATCTCTAAGATGCCCTTTTCCCAATCTCTGCATGTAATCAATGAAGCTTTTCCCAGGATCCTCTCAACCTCAAGGAAATTTAGGGAAGCCAGGTTGTCACTGGATATCAGGACCTCTGGGCAGTGCCTGAGGGAGGAAGCAAGAGGACACTGATATTGCAACAGATGGAATGGTACCTTGGTTTATTCAGGGACACTTTTGTTTATGAACAGTTTGGCTCACAAACAGAAGAGTTTGGCAAACTTTTGTTGGTCTGCAAGCTCTGCATCTGGTAATGGACACATCTATTGCCATCTTTCCTGCATGAACATGAATGTGGCCATCTTTTCCAGAATCATGGAAAAAATAAATTCATGAACCAAGGAACTGTATATTCATACAAATTTGTACATCATTTCCTGTCATACAATTTCTAAAATCCTTGGAATCCTCAAAGTGATATCTTATGAAATGTTAACGGTTGGCAACCCCTTAAGTAGTTTTAGGTAGGTAGACAGACAGTTACCAAGGTGTGGGACCTTTAGACCAACCCCAAATTCCAGGGATAATAGAGCAGCTCAAGATTGAGTCGATTGTCAATGGAAGATGCAAACAATCACACATATGTACTCAAGTTTCCATAAAATTCCACAAGTACAGGGTTCAGAGACCTTCAGGACACCTGAATCTACAAAGGTTCCTGGGAGTGATGTGCCTGAAAGGGCATGGAACCTCTGAGACTTGTCCCTATTTTGCTTAATGTATCATTTCTTCTGTCTCATCTGTAATGTCTTTTAGAATAAACTGACAAGAAGTGTTTCCCTGATTTCTGTGAGCTGTTCAAACACATTAGGTAAATGTAAGGAAGGGATGGATGGTGAGAAACTTGGTTTATAGCCAGTTGGTCAGAAGCACGGACCCAGGACTCCATAGATATCTGCTGTCCTGTACACTTAGGAAGAGTGAGCTGTCCTTCCTTCACCCAGGAATCCCCAGCATCCTGTCTGGCTATAACTGTTTCACAATGGGGCAGACAGAAGACTTGGTCTGTAAAGTGAAAGATCTGTACCACAGGCCCCAAATAGCCTTTCTCAGGCTGAGCTGGGTCCCTGCATAGCTGCCCTGCCCAACTCAGCGGGCCAGCTGGGAGCCCCAAGGCCACAGTGCAAGCCTATCCTTGCCTCAACAGCTCCAGAGATGCTCCTTGTATCTGAAAAATTATTTACTGTGGTGATGTGCGATGCCTTTTTTAAGAGAACAGATGGTACCTCCAATTAGAATGCTTTAAAAGGAAACCCTAATGAGAATATAAAAGCCAACAAATTGACTTTTTCATACAGTACTTCCCTGGCACACAATAAATCAAATATATAATGAGGCTCAATAAAATAATAGCTTTACTTACACTTATTTTGTCTAGCACTATTTTGCAGCCCGGTCCTGCCCTCTGGATCCCCTCACCAAACACTTGCTTTATAGACTGAGGTGGGAAGCTGGGCAATGCTACCACCAGGTCTGAGCACCATAGCCATTTGTGGCTTTGATTTAGTGATGTTTAGTGTGAACCGAGTGCTGCATGTCTGGAAATATAAGGCACAGAGCTATGTAGTGGTATGGCAGCTCTGGTGACACACACAGATAAGATAGTTCCACCCCACTGCAGGCAAGCTTGGGAGGATGGGAGAGTTCAAAACAGAGCTTGAGAGGTGTATCTAACCCCAGGACTGACTAAAGCAGACAGGACAGGAAAATCTGTGAGGTATGACTCAAGGAAGGTGCATCCAGGCTATAGGTAGGTAGTGGAGTGAGGGTCTCTGGGATGTTATTTTTTTGTAGGAACTAGTCCTGCTGGTTCAGGTATGTCTGGAAAGCTCTACTTCCACATTTGGACTATTTGGTCATGATTATGCCTTCCTTCTGGTTGCCTCATTCTAACTAAGTCTACAAGGCATGGTAGCTGAAGCTGGGGAACCTCAGTTTCTATTTGCATGAGTTAATTTGGAGAGGGAGACAGATTAATGAAAGAGGTTCATGAGCAGAGATAATAGGGGAATGCTTTGGTGAGGAAAACTATGAGAGCCTGGGCATGTGTGTTGGCCTTCAAAGAGACCTATCCTTGATCTAGATACCCAGGCAGCAGTGATTTCACATCCTTAAGTGGCTTCTGAAGCAGTACATTAAACAACACTTCTCAAGCTCATGGAAGTGTCCCTCAGGGAAGGGAGGCAGCTAGAAGTCAGTGGAGGAGACACTATCACAGAAAGACAGGGTCTCTGTTCAGCAGGAAGGGAATAATTTCTGTAAGTCTCCCTTTACCAGAGAAAGTCTAGGGAAAATTGGTTTACAAGTGGATGAGCTTTTCCTCAGTTCAAATCTATAAGCATTGATCGAGCTCAGGGCCTTGATCTAGAAGGCACTTTCATTCCTCCCCTGTACCCAGAGAAGGTTACATATGCTACAAGGCCAGAATTGAGAAATTCCCCCACTCAGACTCTAGTTATCTTTTCTGTCCATCAAACTGCAAGTGCAGGTGAAATGTCTCCTGGTGACCTTCTGCACTGGGGATGGGAAGGAGCGATTTGGTCCAAGCTAATGTAAAGAAAGATTTCATCTCTCAGGGAGCCAGGCTGGTGCATCTAATACAAAATAAAATTCCAGTGTAATTAGAGACTAACCTGGTGTATTGATCCCAGTATAGAAAAGAGATATCAGCCCTTCTTCAGGGTAAGGGCTTCCTGATGGTGGAAAAATTTCTCAATTTTTCCTACCCAGAAATCAGAAGTGACTTCTACTTCATGGTGACAGTCCTTCTCTATGAAGCAAATAATGGGAGGATAAATGTAGCTGATACCAAAACATTAGAATTTGTGCCTCGGAGATGCTCTGTGTAATCAGGCACGATGTTGAGTAGTGGAAGGGACACAGGGAGTTGAATATCCTGGCACATGAGGACATTCATTTGGTAGCTAAGATAACTGCAGAATGGCTAGACAATAAAAGCATGAAAAGTCCAAGGGAAACAAGTGCAAGACGTAGAGGAAGCCCAATGAAGAGAGCTATTTCAGCAACATGGACCAGGTGGGGCTTTTAAGAGGAGATGACAAGTAGAGTTACTAAGAGTTGTTCTAATATCTAATGAATCTCTTTCCTTTGCACTGAAGGAACTCCACAGCCTGGCATTTTTACTGTATGATGGAAAATTGCCTTGGTGTGGTGAAAAATAAACCCTCTTGTTTGGAAGGAAGAGATGGGGAGAAAGTAATCTTGACTCTGCATTCCTAAACCAAGGAGGGAGCTCAGTATCCTGCAGCATGGGAGCTGTCCATTTCAGAACCACGGTCAGCCTTTCTGTTTTTCCCTGCCACAGTAGGATGATGTCTTTCCCACTTTGTATCAGTGTTAAAACTTGCACTGTCATGGAACCAACTCCCCACTCCCTCAGTCCCAGAGCCTTAAATAGACACTTACTAGTGCATGCCACTTCCGGAGGGTCAAAATCCGCTCGATAATAGCCAGTCCTGCAGGTGCAGATGGGAGAAGCCTCTGAAGGAGAGCGGCTGTTGGAGGGGCAGTGGGAGCAGCCCTCAGCCTCCTGGTTGGCCTTGAATGTCCCTGCAGGACAAGCTGTAACATAAAAAGGTTATGTGAGAATCAATGGAAGGGTGGTGGCCAGAGACCCTTCCCTGGAACTGGAAAATGAAAGCCTGCCCTCCTCAGACAGACATTGAGATGCTCCCTTGTTCAAATGCCCCAAGTGGGCATCACAGATTGGAAATCTTTATTTAATACTTCCAGTTTCTCAGTTTCCTTAGTAAAATATACCCTCTTGGTAACAGTGGACTTCTCCTGTGAACAATGTGAAAAATGAGTCTTCCTTTTAAGGTGTGTCAAAAATTTAATTGAGAAAATGAATGCAATATGTAGCTCAGGGTCTTAGGTAAAAATGCTCTGTAAATGGTTGTTGCCCCACCTTTGTTTCTGGTTTACAACCAGGTCCTTACCCCCAGCCATTCAGGGACAGAATCTAGTCTTATAGCTTCAGCTGACTGACAATGGACCAGACTCATAGTTCCTAAATGCCGTGCTGTAACACACAAGAGAAATACTGAGAGATGCATTAACATTCATTGTTATGAATGATAGCAAAGGACTGAAATTCATGAGTGATGCTTTAAGAAGAAATTAAGGTGATTTCAAGGTCAGTGCCTTTAGAACATTATTCTTCCTTAATTGTATTTTGATGTGCATTCAAGAGTAGAGAAAAATGAGAATGGCTTTGCAGGTGGTGCACGAGGGAATGTGTCATGCACTTGTTGTCCTCTGTCACATACATGGCTTTGGGGAATGCTGAGAAAACATGGTACAGCTTGATACCACTGGAGGTGCTTTATTATGTGCTTTATTAAAAGAGATACTATGTCACATCTACCTCCAGATTATCCTTGGGGCTTTCAGCATGTCTCCTCTACCAAGAAGTCTAGACATCTGGTCTTCCTTCCTTCCATGCTTCAAAAGGATGATTCTGTTTGCCCTACACCCCTAAGGTTCTTCCTGTCCAACCCAGCCACTGACTCTTCTTATTAGGAAATCGGCTCAGACTCATCCTCTTTTAAGAACGAGTAAAACTCACTGCCTGGACAACTTGTTTGGTTCTTCTACACACCTCACTAATTTGTTCAGCACATATTTACTGTGTGCATATTGAGAGCCTGACCCAAGCAACATAGTCTGCCTTCAAGGAGCTCTTGGTCTAGGGCAGTCATAGTGTTATAATGCAATGTAATAACTATCATCATAGAGGTATCAATACATTATATACCTTCACAGCTTCTCTTCTCAAATGTATTGTTCCCTCCTGGAAAGTGCAGACTGTTCTTTAATAATAGCAGTAACCACCATCTGCTAACTTGTCTCATTAAACGCTATACATGCATTTCTCTATGGGGTGGCTATTATTATCTCCATTTGCTAATGAGGAAATTGGGACACTGAGAGGTTAAGAAGTTACCCTGGATCACACAGTGGGGGAAATGATGGTGATGTGCATATAAGCTATTGGAAAAGCACCCACCAGTTTTCTGCCAAGACAAGAAGGAGGAACAGTTTCCTATGCCACAGAAGTTTTCTCATTCCACTGCTCACTTAAAGTGAGGAAGTGAATTCAAGTACTCTTGATATGCACTATACTGTGGATGGAAGGCAACTTCAGTGAAAGAGAATGTTCTGGAATAGCACAACCCAACCGTTTTTTCATGGAACACAAGTTCTTTGAAGTGTAAACACCTATAACTACAAAATAGTTCTGTGCTTAAATATTTTAAAACTGTAGACAATAGAGCCATTTCCATTATTATTATTGGGGAATTCTGCGGTGCTTGGAAAATGGGTACTAGAGTATTAGATGTACAACTGAGATGAAAAGCATCTCATGACCTAATTTGAAGAGCAGCTCCTGGGGCTCACAGTCCATGGAACACACTGGAATAAATACTGTTGCCTTTGAGAAGTAACAATTTCTGTTGTGCATCATGTAAAAATAAACCACCCGATGACTCATCTAAGCACATTCAAAAGAAAGTTCATGTGGAAAAAAAATGATTTGGAGTATTTACTAAAGAATCAAAAAACAAAAATACTAAATTTAGAAACACTAAATAACATACACAAAATATTCTACTATTTGGTTGACTCACTCATGTCTCCAAGCCCACTTCACAGCCTCTATCTGCTCCCTCTTCTCCTTTCTGCCACCCACAACTCATGCCAAATCTCCTGTTGAAGCACATGACACCTGGCATTAGTACCCCATTAGTACCCCATGTTCCCAGAGCTGTCCATTCTGGGGTAGAAGACCCAGAGGAACTGGGCCTGTGTTATCCAGATGCAGTGGGGCAAGGAGATGTGATAACTACTCATGCGTTCATATTTGGTCTCTGTCATACTGTAATTTTTTTAATGTATCAGATTAAAAACAAAGTGTTTTCACATTCTTTCCAACACTTAAAAGCCTCCTCGCTTTACATTTAATAAGTTAACAGCATAAACAATCACCCTGATATCTGCAAGTGGCAGAGAGATTTGAAAAGTGGATTCCTGATATTTCTATGAATAAAAGCAGTTCTGAGCCGGGCGTCATGGCTCACGCCTATAATCCCAGCACTTAGGAGGCTGGGAAGGAGGATTGGCGCGAGTTCAAGACCAGCCTGGCAGCCTGGGCTACAAAAGTGAGCTCAAGGCCAGTCTGAATTGCATAGCAAGACCCTATCTCAAAGAAAAGCAGCTCTCAATTTTGAGGATGCACAGCTCTGAATTCTGGGAGAATATGGAGGGTGGGCCTTTGGGGAGAAACACTCCAAGAGGTAGGGGAGATGTTACAGAAGGGAGTCTCAGTCCAGACTCCTTTGAAAAATAAGCACTGGGCAGTAGCAGCCTCATAATGTTGGGCTGGCCTCCTGGTTCTGTTATTCTTACTTAGGGCAAACATTGTGGAATCTCTCCAAGCTTCAGTCTGATCACCTAAGTAAGAGATCTATACTTCTCAAAACTCTTGCAGGTCATCAGACTTAAATAAACTCACGTATGAAACACAGCTGGCCTTAGTGTGTGCCATGCAACCTCTCTCCATCCTAACCTTCCTTTTGAAACTCAAGCCTTCTTTGCACAGAATTTTAGAAATCAGGGCCAGAATATAAGCTTAGATTGCGAAAGTGAGCACCTAAATCCTAGAACCAAATGGGAAAATATGTTTCTGCATATTATTTCTGTTTGAACAACGGTTGAATCATTATATTTATAAAATATAGTTTACCTGTAGGTACAAAATAAATGAGTCTTCTTAATGTTTAAATTTCACATGTTAGTATCTTTATAAAATCTGTATCAAGAAATTTCCTAATTTATAAAGAAGCAGTCTTCCTAAATTCACTTACTAAACCTTGAGATTGTAACTTGTAATCACACTTATACTATCTTTTTGTACAGAATTCATTCCTCAAATAACAGTTAAAATGGCATGCTAGCCCACAAACCCTTTTTAACTCATTTTGTTTCAGATGCCGCTAATGGAAGTTAATGGTGTTGTTATTTTACTAAGAAAAACAAGAAAACTATACAACCCTTTGACATAAAGTAGCTTTAATTAGAGGTGATAAATGACGCATTTAGGTCCATTTTGGCAGAGAATATATAGGCCAAGAGAGCAAGCTCAAATGGTCCTCAACACCAGGTAAGTGAATTGAGTATGTTAAGCAACCAGGAGTGACACAGTAGGGAAAGGGGGGGACTCTGCAACCTGAGGGCTGACATCTGTCAGAAAACTATGGTTTACAAAAATAGTAATTAAATATTGTGATAGCCTAACCAATCACAGCCTTCCAGGCAATAATACTATTTTGCTTTAATATTTCAAAGCTCAGGATTGCCTTTCTCTTGATACAGAATGATGGTGGCTACTACTGAATAATAAAGCTTTGGGCTGCTTATCCAGCAGGTGAGTACTGGAGTCTATCAATAGCAGGCACCATGCTAGAAGACTGGAGCAAGGTGCAGGTGGGCAGGAGGCCTTAAGGAGTCTTTCTGGTGGAGACAGCAGACAGAATCATGCTTCTGATTCTTCCCGACCTGTGCTGCTCTGTGTGCGCACAGGGGCCCACCTAGCCAGGGTGCGTATCACTTGGAGATGCACCCTTTGACAATGACAGTCATCAACTAGGAGGTAAGTGACTAAGAGGTGAGATTCAGAAAGAACGAGAAAGATAAAGCAAGAAACAGAGAAATGGAGGAATGAGAGAAATAAGAAAGAAAATTAGATTAGAAAGAGCACCAGAGCAAGTTTCATTGCTACTCCAAGAAGTAGACAAAAGAAGCCCCATATGCACGCTGCTACATTGTCAGGAGAAGCCTTTGCAATAAGATTCTCATAGGGAAGCTATGTATTCTGGACATGAAGCAGCACAGAGCCTCTTTGTTTTGTTTCTTTTGCTTTGTTGTAAGTGGTCATAGGTTCTACAGAAGATGTAGACTGAGTAGGCAGGGCCAAGGATCTGGGTGGCACACCCCTACACTTCCTTTACGGCTTCAAACAGCAGCACAGGGAAGAAACAAGATCCGTGTACCCTGTCACTAAGCACGAACATGTTTTTCATCTGCCATGCAAAACACACATTTTTCTCTCCCTTCAAACAACAAGACACAGGCACACGTCCCCTCTAGCTGGTATTCAGAAGGTCACCTTGAGACACCCACCCAACTTCTCTGAGCCTCAAAGATGTAACAAATTACCTGCTTACAATGCTCTTGAGAACTCCCCTCCCCTCCTGTCCCTGCACGAAGACTTCCAGTGACACTGAATCCATCATCTACAGTACTATTACTTTATAAAGAAACAGATTAAGTGTCTCATAAACAGTGCAGTGATTGAGATAATGGAAAGCGCCTCTCATCCCCATCTGCAGCACCAGGTTATGAAGCATTTCCAAGCAGCCAGGAAGAGGAAATTAATAGAAGCAAGAGGGAATAACCACTTTTATGCAATTTCCTCAGGAGATAGTGGACCATCTAATCTTTATTGGAGCCCTTTAACCTGTCACTCAGCACTCACCAGAGCCTCTTTAGCGCTCACAATTTTTCTTGGTATCTAAAGAAGATAGGATGAAAACCCCAAAACATTATTTTATAATTTTTGCAGGTGGAGGGTGCACATTGCTTCTGCCCCTGCTCCCTGAATTGAGGCCTCCACAAACATTTTTATGCGGCAGAAATGCAGGAGAGCTTAACTATTCCTTGTGCATGGTCCAGGGGGTCACAGCTACTCTGCAGGAAGAAAATCTCTCCTTGCATTTTAAATGTGATTCTTCCTTCCACCGCTGCCTTCTGTCCTTGCTCTTTCTTTTTAATAATCTTATTATTTCTTCTGATCTAATTTTTTTTCCCCAAATGAGTTTGCAAAGGTTCATGCCAATGAATATTCATCCCCTGCTTAAGAGTCGGGCACTTCTACTCAAGGCAGGTGCCTCTAGTCAGCTGGCTCAGGTCTGTCTGCCTCATGGGGTGACAGGGAAGGGGCAAGTCAGACACTTCTGCACAGGAGGAGGGAGGGTCATGGTCTGCAGCTCCTTGTTCCTAAACCTTCACCTCCATCTCTACGCTCTGTGCCCGCACTGAGTGGTGCAAGAGAGGTAGAAATGCCTCTCTCAGCAGCTGCTAAGAACTGCAGAAGGGGTAGGGCTGGGAGGGGCAAGAAATTCCTGCAGGCCATGCTTACAACTCTGCACAGCTCCTCCCTGAGGTCTTGTGGCCACACCCTGGTCCTGGTATTTAGACCTGATGTATAGAGTCACTCCTGTGGTCAGATGTTTTCACTGCTTTCATAGTGCTGGTAGCTAACACCACGGAGTCCTGACTAAAACTCCAGGCAAGAGGCCCTCCTCAAGAAGACACGACACTGAGGTCTCAGTAATGGCATTCACCTATCTAGTCTCAAAAAAAGTCTTTTCTTTTCTCAGTGGGACCTGAGGTCTTATGGGAATGCCAAACTCCTCTTCTATTCATGGCTCTGGTGAGAAAATTGATACCAGAGAAGTTTCCAGGTGTCCATTTACCCACCTAACACCATACTCTCTGTCGGCCTGACATATGGTCTTGTCATTTTTATTTTTCTTTTCCTGGTGCTTAGCACAAGCCTTACACATAAATCCAGACATTCTATGGAAGGGTGAACTGGATATTCACTGAAGACCTGGTGTGAGAAGACTCAAAAAAAAGAGTTGTGATAATAAACATAACAAAACACATATGATCTTGATAGACAAGAGTGTGAAATATAGGCACTCCTGTGTAAGCGTGCATTCTTACAAATTCAGAGTGTTACTAGATGATGTGTATTAAGAACTTCAGAATGTTCAGGGCTTAAATTCAATAGTTCTTTCTACTTCTAAAGACTTCCTCTAAAGAGAAAGTAAGTAGATGTGAAAAAAGAGCTTTGTTCATGGATGGACATCCCAG